>LWCB01012692.1:0-14034 GCA_001630525.1 Coelastrella sp. M60
GCGCTAACACTGCTGACTGACAATGAATTGGCAGTCAGAGCCTGTTGCTGAAGCAAGCTAATTCAGACAGTACAACTGCTAGGTACTGCAACTGACAAGTGTGTGAGCAAGTGTGTAAGGCTCTGCCTCAGCTTAGCATGAGCTACCTGGTTATCAGTTGTATAGAGCAGGGCAAAAAGACAGTCTACTATACTTCTGCCGGTGCCATTTGTGCCGCAGGCGCTGTTGCTGGTGGAACTGACGCAGTTGCTGTTGCTTTAGCTACTGCTGAAACTTTGGTTGATGACTCAGGGTTTTGCTTGGTGCTGCGCCTCGGAACTGGAGCAGGGCCTCTGAGCTCGGGGCGTCGGTGCCCAAAAGAGGATTCCCGCTGCTCGGGCTTCTTTCCACCTTGCTGATGCCTGTCATCGCACCTGCCACGGCTGTATCGACCAGTAAAAGCAGCCTCAGGACGTCTATAGCTGTCATCTTGCTGCTGCAGTGGCTGTCCAGCCAAGGGCCAGCGTGGCGGCACGTATGAGGCTCGGGAAGAAGAATGCCTTGACTGCCCTCTATTGCTGTAAGCTTGAGAGCTCCTGCCTCTGAACCTGTCACCTGCAGCCTCAAGATACCTGCCCTGTCGCTGAGAGAAGTGCCTGGGTGGTGAGCGAGATCGCTCTCTATACCTCCCAGGTGAACCCAAGCTAGGCTGTTGATGGCGCTGAAAGAACAACCCTGAAGTCATTGGCCGACCAGGTGGTGGAGGTGGCTGGTTGTAGAACTCAGCTGGAGGTCCAGATGAGTAGGCTGATGCCGCTGCTGGTGCTGGTGCTGCTGCTGGCGGCGGCGGTGACACTCCTAACCTGCTCAAGACACCCCCAGACTGGCGTGGTGCTTGTCTACCTGAAAAGCGCTCCAGTGAACTGTCTGCTGGTGCACTAGCAGGTGCACCTGAAACTCTGCCTGCGTTGACTTGTGAAGCTGACAGATGTGTTTCAGGCTGGTTGCTAACGCTAGGTTGCTGCTGCTGCTGCATAGAGAGCACAGCGGCCTGAGTTGTTGCGGCGGCCAGCATCTGCTGAGCAAAAATTGCTGCTTGGTTCCATTGCGGCATTGCTGGATAGCCGAAGCCTTGACCTAAACCTAGACCCAAGGGATTATACCCTGTAGCTGGTGTCATCATGCCAAAAGGCATAGCATTGCTAGCTGATAGGTTGAACGGCACTCCTAATGCTGTGGAAACAGCTGCTGATGCTGCTGCCGCTGCTGCTGCTGCCTCTGGAGCAACAACAGGCGCTCCCATAACAGTGGCGGTATTGAGACTCTGAGCTGCTTCTTGACCTTGCTCAGTCACCACTTCACTAGCCCTCTGTGACACCGGTGCAAGGGTGGCTGCACGCTCTGCTGCTGCTTGCCTGCGCCATGTTGCGTTCTGCACATTAAGGCTGGATCTGCTCTGGGGCTGTGACTGGCTCAGCAACGGTGCTGAAGGCTGCGGCTTCCTGCTAAACCAAGCCAACCACTCATCCCGACTCACAGCTGCTTTTACTGCTGCTGTCCTGTCAAACTTCCACGACTCATGTTTGACCTGGCCAGCACTAGGCACCAGATCCAACCTACTCCAGTGCTGGTCGTGTACATGTGGTAGCTTTAGCACCAACTGCAGCTTTGGGCGAAACCAATGCCAGTAGTAGCGGGCAGTCGTCAAGTCTTTTGGAAGCTCAGATTGTTCGAGAGAAATCTGCCGTGCCTCGAGCATTCGACGCACATGCCAGATCCGCTTGGCTCGCTGAAGAGCAAATTGTTGCAACAAGCTGCGAATTTTGTCAACTAAACGCACTATCTGGCATTGATCCACCTGCATCTCTTTATCTGAGCCTTTGATGTGATTGACAAGTGCTTCCATCATCTGAGGATTATCAACTGAGAGGAACAACAGATCTGCTGCCTTATAGATACATCCATAAGGTACTCCCTTGTTGCTGGGGTGTGCAAACATAGTACCCTTGCATACAGGGCAGTCATTGCTGCTAGGCTCATCATGATGCTGACTCTGACTGTCCATAGGCAAAAACCTGCGTCAACATGTAACAAGAAGAATCTATTGAGCAATACTGCTCGGATGGATAGTATTACTAAATCTGTCATCAGAATGACAACTTATCTACCAAGTTGGCATGACTGCAGACGCACAGCCAACACCAACCCGTGCTACTACCCTCAAGCACTACCATTCGGGATTCCTCAGCCCATTGCTGAAGTTTCCTTGCCCATTGCCCTGTGGGTGCTGTAACCCAAGACACAGGCACTCGTATGACGGCGGCTACGGTGGCAGCTTCAGTTAGAGCTATGGGGATGTTGATGTCAGTTGTGGCGGATGCAGAGTAGACATATACCTCTGAAGGTATACACTGTAGATATGTATGTAGGGTCTGTGGTGAAATGACCCCCCCAGCTCTAAACTGCATACCAGCTAGCGTGAAGATGCGTGCTAGTGTAGACTGCATGTCACAGTCAACCAATGTTATCACTAAGCAACGTGCAAAGTTCAGGCTGCGCAACAGAATTTGAGTGTCCTCCAGTAGATTGTGCTCATAGGAGTCTACACTGAAGATAGTTGCACATGCTGCAATTGCCGCTGGGTTACTTGAGCGAGCATTCCCCCCCAACCCCGAAGAAGGGGTTGAGTCGCTGCTAGGTACCAACCAGCTGGAGCGGCGAGCCATGCTGCGTGCGCTCAGAAGTTCTGAAGTACCATCGGAGTACTGAACCTCGAAGGCTGGATTGCTACCTGGACCCAGGAAGGACAATTGCCCTTGTACCAGAGCATCAGAGCCAGTATGAGCTACAGGGTTGCTCTTGTAGATGCTCCTACCATGCAATGCACGATACTTAGCATCCGACCGGCGTTGCTGAGTTGTTGGACTCAACTGGCGCCGTAACTGAGTGTATTGCTGAAGCTGCTGCTGAGCTGTTGTGGTGCGCTGCTGCAAGTCTCTGACCTGCGCCTCAGTGACACCCTTAGCTAAACAGTCTGGGCAGATGAACACCTCCTCAGGCCCAGGAAGAGTGGTCAGAGGTGGTTGCAGGCAGTGTGCATGCCAACCAGCCAGACACTTATCACACAACAACATGCTAGCTTCATCATCAGGACTGCCACATTGCTGACAGCTGTGGGAAGCATCCACAGGAGCCTGTGATAAATCTAGCTCAGGATCAATGTCTGGCAGATGACAAGGAGACAAGTTGATCACATTCCTGACTGTTGTGCTGCCGTCACGTCCTTCTAGCAACACCGAACCATCAGGCCGCACTTCTTTCACACGTAAGATGAGAGGCCTGACGTCTATCATGAGACCTTGACCCCTCGCTGAGGCAGTACGAAGGTACACATACTGCCCCGGTTCAAACCTTGTCACACTGGGTACATAAGTCCCATCTCGCAGTTTTGCATAGCGCAGAGTATCACGGTGTTGTGCTATCTCCAACCTACTGCGAGCTGTCACTAGGTTCTGCTCCATAAGAGCTGCACGACTCAGCAACAGGTCAGTGACCAGGGTGGGGTCGCCCTCTATCATCAGGGGTTCATTGAAGCGCTCACGTACTGCCGGTGGGACTACTGGGGTCACCCCAAACATTAGAGTGAAAGGGTCGAACCGATGTGACTGTTGAGTGCTGCAGTTATAGCCTAACTGCAACCAGTCTAGGTGCTCATCCCAATCCTCTGCATGACCTTCCTGCTCTACCATTTTCTTCAAGCATCGCTTCATGGTCTGAACGCAGCGTTCAGTCATGCCATCTGCAGCTGGATGCAGAGGGGATGTAAGACGATGGTCTATGAGCGCTTTCACCAGCAGATTCTTGAACTCTGCTGCCCACTCCTGACCTCGGTCAGTCAAGCATTCTGCACAAGCACCAAACTGGCCTAGCACCCGCTGCCTAAAGGCTTGAGCAGTGAAGACTGCTTCCTTAGCAGGTAAAGGCACCAGCAACATGAACTTGCTGAAGTGCTCTACCATGACCATGACATACTGGTACTTATGCAGCTTGGTGGCTGCAAATGGTCCAGCTAGATCACAGCTCCAACGATACATCAACCCAATGATGGGCAGTGGACTGAGTTGTGCCTGGCGAGCATTGAAGGATGCTCTGACCCTATCGCAAAGCTGGCACCTGCTGACGACAGCTTGCACATCTTTCAACAGACCGCGCCACCAATAGGTGTGCAAGAGCAACGCTGCAGTGCGGCGAACACCAAAGTGACCCACAGAGCTATGAGTATCTTTGATGATCTGTTCACGGTCTTCTGGCTTAGGCACTACACGAGAGTTGCCATCAGGCATCAATCGCCGCAAGGTGTTCTGCTGCATTGTATAGTACCGTAGGCGTTTCTGTGACCGGTTCCTGCTAGAGGCATCTGCTGTTGCAGGATACACTCCATGGATCAGCCTGTGTAGTGTTACTTCATCGTCCCAGATGTCAGCACTGCAATCTGCATCTTCAACTTTGGCTGCTGCGAAAGCCATGTTGCAACTGGTCAGGTAATGTTGTGCAATCTCTAAACCAAAGTCGACACTCCTTACGATGGTAGTGTCAGTGGTGCTAGTGGCAGCTACAGCAAGCTTTGGCAGCGGCTTCAGCTGACCACTGCTAACACCTCGCACAAACCAAGCAGCTGACAGCGCATACAAGTATTGCAAGGAGTTGGCATCCATGCACCTGCCTAACACTGCATTGCGATGAGCATCGGACAATCCTGGAGATGCTGTGTCACCAGGCTCATAACCAAGTGCTGTCTCTCTCTCAACTGGTGTGGGTTCTGTGTAGCCTTGTACTCTACTGTCCCACACGCTCCCAGGTCGCCCCTGGCGAAAAGCCCTACTACCAGGAAATGCCATCAAGGTAGGCCATGCTACCCTAGGGCTTCCAAACTGGTTACATGGATACTTGGGTGGCAGATCTGATGCCCCTACAGGCATAGCCAGTCTGCCTGGCTGCAGCAACTGATCCACAGTCTGTCCAGGCGGCCGAACCACCAGATCAAGTGCCGCTGAAAGCAGATGTGGGAGGCATAAATTCGTCCAGTAGTTCCTCAATCGAGCGGCCCGGCTGCCCAATTGTGTTGCATCCACCACTACTGGAGGCCCTATATCAGTACACACCTCATCCCAGTCACTTGTGCGCACTACGTCACTGCGCCAGTTGTGCTGGAATGCCGTGTTCTCCAACAGGTACCCCAAAGGTAGCTGCCTGTGCAGGGCTTGTTGAAACCACCGCAACAGTTGCAGCAGAGGGTAATATGTGCTTGACTTTCTACCCTTCAAACCAGCACCAGACCCCGCAGGGGACAAGTCTTGGCACTCCCAACCAGCTACCACTAACCACTGTTGCTTGGGGCATGACGACACAACGGCCTGCACTTGCTCCTGAGTGATGGCTCTGACATCCTGAGGCAAGGTATTGAAAGCACTTTCCTCAACATCAGGGTGTAGCAGTTCTGGATACCTCTGGCTAAGCAACTTGAGCCGGTGCTTAGCTACCTGACGAGCTACTGGGTCAATATCGCTGTAGAAGTAGTGAGTAACTGCTACTCCATTTCTCAGGAGCATCTCCAGACCAGCACATAAGCCACCAAAAGGTTCATACAATATGACACCCTGATAAGTAGCTGCTAGAAAGAAGCTTAATGCTACACAACGGTTGTCAATAGCTCTGCCAACATGGCTGCCTGGTGGCGCCTGCGGTTGTGCCAGCTCTACCCACTGACTAGCATGCTCTTGAAGCAGCTTGGTTTCCTCCTGGCGCCAACCATGAAGCTCAATTTGGGGTCTCCTCAGCAGGTCAAAGGCACTACCGTCAATGTTAACTTCAGCGGCAATGGCGGGCACATGCTCATCTAACCAGCACGTGGCACAACTGGCTGTACTTGGTAAGCCACTCAGTTGCTCTGCTGGGCTGCAAGCCAGCACTGTGGCTAAACAGTCCAAAGCTAAACGTGGAGCCTGCTGATTTTCAATGAGACTTGCAACTGCTGCCGCTTCAGTGTCGGGTGGGTTGAACTTGTCAACCAACTCTTCACCAGGTAATACCCTGCCATCAGGCATGATCACCTCAGGCAGCTTGGCTACTGGTCGAGGGCCCGAAGGGTCTAGCTGTGCCCCTGTGTTGTCTGCTGATGACGGCAGTGGCAACCTGCTGAGCGCGTCAGCATTGGTGTGCTTGAGTCCCTGTCGGTGCCTGATGACAAAGTCAAACTCCTGAAGCTGCATGACCCATCTCACTTGCTGACCAGTTGGCTCCTTGGCAGTGAGAAGCCAAAGTAGCGGGCGATGATCTGTGCATAGCTCAAACTTCCGCCCATGCAGCCAGTACCTGAACACTTTGACTGCATACACACAAGCTAGCATCTCGCCTCTCCATGGTTCATACTTCCTCTCATACTCGTTGCAAGAGCGGCTAGCGAGCGCTACTATATACTCACTTCTGCCATCATCTTCCATCTGACCCAGCACACACCCCAAACCTTTCTCAGACCAATCTGTGTGCACGATGAATGTCCTAGTCGGGTCTGGGTGTCTGAGTCCCACACCAGGTGAAGTCAACAGTTGCTTCAGCCTGTGTAATGCTTCGTCATGCTGTTCTGTCCACTCCCACTTCGCTGAGGTACTAGTGAGCTTGTTGAGTGGACTAGCGATGGTGCTGAAATCTGGAATGTAGCAACGATAATAGCCAAAAGCACCCAAAACAGCTCGAAGCTCGCTGAGGTTGCTAGGCGACTTCATCTCAATGAGGGCCTGCACCTTCGCTTTGATAGGGGTCAGCATACGTCTGCTGATCATCAGCACAACAGGAGTCCTGTGCCCAACAAATTCTATCTCTGGCATGCCTAGTTTGGTCTTCTTGGGATGAGCCCTCAAACCACAAGCATGCAGAGCATCTAACACAGCAGCCACGTGCTGTATGTGGCTATCCATGTCCTTGCTGAAAATCAGGACATCGTCAACATAGGCTCTGGCACAGTGAGTAAGTTTTGCCTGTGCTAGCACATAGTCCATAGTCTTCTGGAACAAAGCTACACTGTTGCGACCGCCAAAAGGCAGGCGCTTATACCGGTATAGCTTGGGTGGACCATCCTCTTGCGGCCACCAGAACGCTGTCGTATTGCTAGCTTCCTCAGTGAGAATCAATTGCAAGAAGCCACTGCGCATATCAAAGCTACCCCACACATTACAATCAACAGCAGCTCTGAACACATCCTCTGGCAACGGCGGCACATAGTGATCAGGCTCAATGTGCTTGTTGATACCCCTGTAGTCAATGCAGTATCGAGTGTCTGTGTACAAGGACGTCACTGCATCTTTCTTAGCAGCTAGCAAGGGCATGCTGCTGTACATGTTATTGGTAGGGCACTCCTCTATGAACCCAGCTTCCAACAGCTCATTGCACTTATCCTTTATTATCGCCAACTCCGCAGCAGTGAACCTGCGGCTGTTTGGATGACACCATATGGGGCTGTGCTTTAGCATTTTCCATCCCACTTGACCACCTTGGTACCCAGGCATGTCCTTGGCACTAAAAGCAAAAGCACTCAACCTGCCGTTCACCACTGCTTTCAGTCTTTCTCTGTCAGCAGAAGTGTATTCAGGGTGAATCCCAATGGATATCCCCTCTGGTGTCACCTCAACATTCCGGGGTTCAGAACTGCTGGACCCCGAGGGGTCTAAGGACTCCAGCATACGCTCTACTGGGGTCCCTTGTTGCTCTGTGCTGGTTGGTGCCTGATCCACATGAGAAGCAACGAAAACAGTCTGCTGATGCTAGTCCTTCTGTCAGTTCAGGCAGATACAACCATCCATCAATATGCTCAACCGGATCCAGAACCTCCCTTTGCCAGTCTACCCATGCCACTGCTTCTGCAGCCAATGTGCCTTCTGGACCAGGATTGAGCTCGACATCGCCTGCTAGCAACAACCTGAGCACCACAGCAGCTATGGCTGATCTCATGTCCCTGAAGCCTGCTAGCCCCTGCTGAGCTGACAGTAGGTAGGAGACTCTACCAATAGCAGACCTCAGCTCTGATGACCGACCCATGATGCCCAACAGTTGCCTATCAGCCACGGCCCTAGCCAAAGCTTCCTCAGCAAGCAAGACTGTTGTTAGCCGACCATTGAATGTATAACTCAAGAAGTAGAATCCTGCCTCGCTGAGTGCATGACGCACCAACATGGACCTCTGCAATGAAGCTTGTCTCACCAGGCTGTGATCATACCCAGGCTCTGCAGGCTGATCAAAGATGTCATCGTTGAGCACGCGCAGATCTATTGCTGCTGATCTGTCATCCGCCCAGGCTAACCGTCTTGTGATGCAGCTTCCCTGCCAAACAGACTGGATCTCAAGCACAATGCCATCGGCTTCTAATTCAGCAATCTGTGCATTCAAGCTTTGGAGTCCATCAATGTCGTAGCGGGGTGGCTGCGAACTTGCCTCAGTGCGTGCTATTGAGTCCTGATCTAAGTCACCATCGCTACTATCCTCCGATTCAGATGCTGAAACTAGATCAGGCAAGTCCCAATCCTGAAGATCATGAAGTAACTCTCCGTCCTCGTACAACTCACTGATGTTAGCCCTAATGCATGGCAACCCACGGTAACGGTCCCATGATCTGTCAGGGCCCGGATTGCGTTCTATGTCTCCTCCCAATAACAGCAACAAGGCTAGCATGATTCCAACCGCTGCTGCTACTGCACCCAATAACATCCAGGATCTGCTGTGGATAGCAGGCCCGTGCACTACCACTGCTGCTGCTGCGGCTAACACTGCTTCCCGCTGCTGCAGCTGCAATGCAGAGGCTTTATGGCACAGCAAGGGCATAGCAGCATGATACCTTCTGCCCAGGTGTAGCTTAGGCTCGAAGTACATGGTCTGTTTGGGAGCATCAATAACCGCTGCCAGCCGATGCTGCTCGCTCCTCCCCAACAGCACTGTGGCTAAGCCCTCAAGTCCCTTCAGCACTACTGCTTGTACTGTGAGCACAACCTCATGCCTTGTGCCTGGGCAGAATACCATCTGGACAACTGCTGTGCCTGCAGCTTCCTGTGCTGCTTCACCAGCGATCCTCAGCTTCATGCCATTAGCCGGCTTGACATGAACCCCTAAGCCCTTCAGGTACTCCAAGTCAATGATGGTCACTGAAGCACCTGTGTCTACCATCACCAACTTGACTGCTAAGAACTGACCAGCAGCTGTCTTGATAGCCACGTAGGGACCGCCCTTGGTGGCTACATAAGTCAAGCCTGAATCTCTGCCCAGATACATCAATGCAGCTTTCACATCATCAGCTGACGTTGTTGCCTTGCTACATGCTAGGCAGCTGCATGATAGCCCATGCTGAGCAGCATCGTCTTCTGCCAAGCACTTTGAGCAGCCACACCACTGATTCTTGACACAGCAGCTGCTGCTGGCTTCAGTCGGTACACCGTCACATGCAGCTGCTGCGGCGCTAGGCGTCACCAGTGAAGCTGCTGATCTGAGATCTAACATGCCGCTCTTGACTAGTGCGCTCATGTCATGTGATGCCATAACAGTGAAGCGTATGCCTGCCTTTTTGCTCACAGCATCTAGCAGCTGCCTGTCACTGGGACTGTTGGTGAGAAGTACAAGCGAAAAATCGGATCTCCCACTGCGTGTGTGCTGACTAGGCTGTGCTGTGCTGCGTGTGTCACCCCCCTCACACCAACGGTGTGACCAGTGTTGGGAGCGCTGTCACGGCTGTTGCGCTGACGCTCAGCTGCAGACTCTGCAGCCAGGGTACCAGTCTCAGCTTGAGCCTGAGCAGCAGCCTGGATGGCTGCTTGGCGCCTCTGAAGCTGTGACCTAGTAACTACCAGAGCTCTCTCAGCCCTTTGCGGAAAAGTGGGAGGCACATGACTAGCCAATGACTGGGCTGGGGCACTCACTGCTGCCGCCACTATACCAGACCTGGGTGCACTAGCCCAGCTCCTACTATCCGTCTCAAGCTGCTGAAGGAAGGGTGCCTGTCTGGCTGCATCCACCTTTGTAGCCATGTAGTAGGTGTCATCCTCAGCCATGTAGTCAGCCTCTGAGGGATAGTAGTCCTCCCCAGTCCACTCATAGCCCTCATAACCATCAGCATACTCGGCATAACTAGCGACAGCTGGATCCTGCACGAACACCCCCCCTGCTGGGTAATCGAAGCTATCAGGGTGCATGTATTCATGTGCAAACCAACTAGCTGCAGCATCTTCCTCCTGAACCGCGACTGCTGCTGCTGCTGGTGGGGTTGGCTGACGAATCGGCCTCCTTGACCTCTTGTCAGCCTTCCTGGCTTCCAGCTGTTGCCTATCTGCCTCTGAGAGCTTCTCATAGTTGACCCCCCAACATTCACCAGTATGAGCTCTACCACACTCATTACACGGAGCAGGCTTGAATCTTGCTGGAGAATCTGGCCTGACTGCTGGAGTCATGGGGCGCTGCTGAAATCCTGAAGAGGATACTGGCGCTCTCACTGCAAGTGCTGCTAACTGCTGCACAACACGACTGATGTCATCAACAGAGACGGCAGCTGCTGCATTGCGAGGAGGCGGCCTAGGTGCTACTGTAGATGGGCTTGGCCCCGCCCTAGCCATCGGCCTGAGAGCAGGTCTCATGGGAACTCCACGGCCCATGGGTAGCTGTCTGGTAGGGTAGTACTGCTGGATTGCAGCACGACGCACATCTATGGCATACTCCTCTGAGACCACGTTCTCGTACTTCAACACTCTAGCCAACAACTCTTGCAAGGTGCGCTGCTCAGAGGGTAAGTCGTCCCAGGTCCGCCGGACTCTGTCAACTATGGCCTGACTCTCCCTGTCCCTGCCCATGCCTTTCATCACTGGTATGCATAGGTCCCTTTCCTTGCCGCAGCGGGTCAAGACCGCGTCGTAACCCATGGCACGTGTCACAAAGGCTGGACGAGTCTCATCTGCTGGGACAAACCGTTCTTCACCATTAAACATAGCCAGACCCCTACTTATGTTGTCGAGCTCTAACATCTGCTTGGCGTCCGGGTAGCCCCACAGTGTTTCAAGGATCATGATAAAACCCTCTACTAAGCCCTCCGAGACTGTGCTACTGATACCACCAGGAATCCGGTACTTGATAAGGTGTAGTCTACCCTCCCTATCAATACTGGATGCACTAGTAGCAGCTGTCACTGGAATGAGCTTGACTAACTGTTCAGCATCCTCAGCAGCTTTGGTAGCAGCGGCTAGCTTGGAGCTGAAAGCATCTAGCTCCTGTGAGCGCTGCTCACGCAGGTCGTGGTACTTGGCAGTGAGCTCAGCCTTAAGCTCCTTCTGGGCTCTGAGAGCAGCAACAGCAGTTTCCCACGCTGCTTGAGCGATCTTGAAGTCAGATTTAGCGTCTTCGAGCCGCTGAGCCTCCTGCGACACAGGTTGTGAGCCTTCTGCTTCACTAGCCAAACCTGGTGGTCCAGCATTGCGCAGCAGACCTTGGTATTCTACGCGTGCCTCGTCAGCTTCTACAGACAGGCGGCGCTCCTCGCCTTGCATGTCTACCACTTCATCATGGGCTCTCTGCACAGCATCATTAGCTTCCTGCATCTCCCTATCCCATCGCTCCTTCAAATGCTCATACTCAATGGACTGAGCTTTGTACTCTTCGGTGGCTGCTCTGAATGCATTCACGCGAGTTGAATGGTCTCCCAGGGCACAAGCCCGTCGAGCAGCAGAGGCAGGTTGCCGTGCCTTGTTGTCAACATCATCTGGGTCTGGCAGGCATTGCTTATTTAGTTCAGCTTCAAGACGCTCTATGATCTGCTTCCTATTGGGATGTTCCTTGAACAACTCCAACAAGACCTGCTTGCCAACCAATGACACTCTGAAGAGCCTGCTGGCATCCACCTGTTCCAGGTAACCTTCCTGATCAAGAAACTTCAAGATCTCAACTGCTTGCTTGTGATGCTTTGACTCTGATGGAAACAATCCAGCTATCAGCCTAAGCATATTGCTAGCGGTAGCTTGCTTGGGGTTGTTAAACATGGTGTTCCGAGCATGGCGCCTGATCTCTTGCATCTGGGCAGCTACTGCCAAGCCATCTCTAACCATGTAACCGCCGTTGGGCATACCGTTGGATGCACCGAAACCGAACAGGTTCATGCCACCCGAGTAGCCTCTTGCTGCTGGTCCTGACGCCCCTGGTAGTCCTGATGCATACCCCGCTGATGCCAATGGCGATGCACCTAAGGCTCTTCTATGATCAAAATTACTATGCATGTCTGGAGGGGATGCACTAGTGAATGGGGTAAGGTCTGGTGGAGTGAAGGATCCTGCTAAGCGACGTTCTACAGGAGGGCGTACTGCCCAAGACAACTGAGAATGAGGTGTATGAAACTGAGAATGAGGTGTATGTGGACCAACAGATGCAGGAGTGCCTGGCAGTGACTGCGGGCCGCTGAACAACTGCTTGGGTTGAAGGTCACCGCCGTTGCACTCCAGGGTTTCAAGATACTGATCTCACCACAACACCCAAACTGAGTATTGTGGCTGCTAGCAGTGTCAAGGATGGATTCAGCCGAGGCTAGCTGCTCTCAACACTGGCTTGCTGGAGAGACGCTGATCTGGGTACACCTTATGCACCACAGACCCTAGCTATACTGAGCTGGGTACACCTTATGTACCGATGAAAAACAGCTGATCAGGGCACACTTTATGTACCTCTGACCGGTGTGACACACACGAAACAAAACAATAAAAGGGTGGTCCTTGACCTGATTGACAGCGGTCCTTAACCACTGCCAACCCTACGCACTAGGCAGACCCTCCTTGAGGAGTAAGCTAGCACGGTACTATCACAACAGCAAGGCCTTGCCCTGCTGCTGTGCTTCGAGCAGTGGAGCCTTACTCCACTACACGGTATTAGCTATTAGCTGCGGGACACCTGTTCGCAGCAGGCAGATCACTCTCGCAGCAGAACACACGAAGAAAACCACTAGCACACCAAAAGTTAGTCTGAGAGGGGAGGTTTACAAGCGAGGTTCGGGCTGCCGTGGGCACAGATGTAAGACCCTGTGTTCTGACAAAATCTCACTGAGTTGAATGCACTACTGTGAAGTTCTTTGATGCTCTTTTGTCGGTTTACCAACTCGCCATTACTGCATGATGACAGTCTTATGTACCTGTTGGCACATTGCTGCTACTGTCACAACGCAGAGATGTCTGTACCCTGACTGAACTCGTTGTCAAGGTGGCTGTTGTGTGAAACTAAACCGTACAGACAAACGCTATACACTTCGCGTGTACAGCTAATGGTGTTGGCTAGCTGTGCTGTCTGGCCAGGACACCCACAACTCTAACCCCGTCATGATAGGCAACACTCGGACTTCCATCATGAAAGCATCAATAACTGTCGACAATATCAATCCTTGATTCCTATGATCGATATTCTGCACGTTCCCCACCTTACTGTGCGTCCAGCCTCAGTGGTTCCTAGTGCAGGGCAGGCGTAGTGCACTTCAACCCCTTTGCTTCTCTCCCAGCAGCATTGAGACCTGAGCGCGGAGATTGTCGTCGTTAGTTGCCGCGCGCACACTAACGAGCGACCTGTGCTCACCTAGCAGCCCCGAACCTGAGCCTTACCCCTACCCTCTCCTACTAACTACTTAGCTGCTAGTCATTGTACGAATGTGGTCTTTGGTTTTAAGGTTAGTCATAGCTGACGGCTGCCATTGCAATCACAACGTGCAGTGCGAGGCAGTCGCTAAAGACCCTGTCAGGTGGCTTTCCAGTGGGATCTGCTGACCCAAAGGTGATGTAAGAATGTTACAACGTCACATCTCACAGTCACACGAAAACCAAAGACGCCGGCCACAAGCGAGGCCACGAGCTAAGTGGCTGGCACAAGACCAACCGGACCCGGGTTCAGGGTCGACAAGCCAGAATCACCAGAGGTGATCACAAACAAGCCGATTGTGGCTTAACAATGCTTATCTAGCATGAGGTAACATAGCATAAGCATGATCACAACAGAGACCGTCAC
>LWCB01012693.1:0-17284 GCA_001630525.1 Coelastrella sp. M60
GGACTCACATCTGTCCTGAAGCCACCAGGCTTCTGTGTCGCTCAGCTGCTTCACGTTCAAGTCGCTCTGCACGCAGGCGAGCCAAGGCCAGTGCCTTATCTGCATCAGCTGCTGCTGCTGAAGAGCCACCAGGGTGCTTGCTGTGTTTCTTGTGCTGCATCCAGCAAGGTACAAGGGCCCAACAAGAAGACAACAGCACTCAGACTATGAAAGCTGGTATCATATGTTGTCAAGTGACCAATCAGCTGGTGACAACAGGTGCAGTTGAGGCCAAGAGCTTGCGTGCATATGCAATGTCGTGACTGTAACAACAGTGATGACAGACACGGGCTGACCGCACTGCAACCTCTGCAGCTCTTCATACCTTATCCTTCTTATGCTGCTTCCTGCGCTTGCGCTCCTTGCTTCGATGCCTACTCTTCCGTAACTCCTCCTTTCTGCGCTTATGCCTGGCTTCTTCACTGCTATCTGAGTTGCTACTACTGCTGTCACTACTGCTACTACGCACACTCTCCTTTTTCCTACTGTGATGTTTGTGCTTGCCCTGATTGACTGCTGGTTCAGGCGCACCTGGAAGCATTAAGGTGCGCTGCTGCGGCTGATGCTGCTTTTGCTGTGCTAAGTTTTCCCATTGCTGCTCTGCTGAAGGGTCTACTGCTCTTGCATACCATGGCTTTGGCCCTGCTAAGCCATGCCCAAACTGGAAGCTCTCATCAAAACGTGCATCAACTGTGTGGGTATCAGGATTGCCCCGTTTGCGCAGTTCCTCTCTTTTCTCTTTCTGCAGGTACCCAAATGTGATTCGTAGTATTTGGCCAACAGCAGATGAATAATACTGAGCTTCCATTCTGCATTGTAACACTGCTGTTGACTTGCTTCTGCCAAAACACTTGCCTCAGTTCTGAACCAAGTATGCAGCAAAAGCATATCGGGCAGAACATGCACGCTGCTAATTGTGCCTCAGCAGTGCTGCTCACAGGATTGTGCCTGCTCGGCTGTGATACTGCTAGCAACTACAGGACAATGTCCTGCCATACCTGACGATCTGGGTGTTCAGCTTTGGCCTCAAGCTCCTTCCAGAAGTTGATATGTTCCAATACAGGTTGGTGCTGATCCTCATCCTGTTCAATGTACAGCTGAGCGTGCTGTTGCTCTTGTTGATGACTGCCATCCTGCCTGCCTTCGGCAACTGTTAGCTGCAGATCAGCAGCATGGGCATCCTGACTTGCGTTTTCCTCAACATCAGCATCGGCAGAGAGACTGTCCAATGCAGCTGCTTGTTCAGCTAAGCCAGCACTACTTAGAACTTCCGCTCTCCGTTCCTTGGCCCTCTGCAGCAACAACTTTCGCCTAGCTTCTGCCTCTGCTGCCCTGTGCTTGGCTTGTAACTCCTGTTCTTGTGCTGCATGCGTGGCCTCATCACGGGCAACCTTGAGACGGTTGTCTCTGTTGTACACTGCAAGTGAGCATAAGACAGTCCGAAGAACACAGATGGCACTACGAACCAGCTTCAATAGCACACAAGTCCAATATATGATGTGGTATTGGCGGTTGCAGAGCATGGACTTGCTTCATGCGGTACTCACCATTCCAACGCTTCTGTGGCAGAATATTCAGACCGCCATGGCCTCCCATGACCGACCGCTAGTGTCTTCACCCCAAGCTTGCAACAAGATCAGCTCTTAGGTGGTCTGTACAGGGTCCAAATGGGTGACAGCGGGTTGTCTTGACACAGCACAGGCAACACTGTCGGAACAAGGTGCACTACCACCAACATCGTCTGTTCGCAAGCAATATAGTGATCATCGCACTTACATCACTCGTATGGCTGCATGCCGCTGGTGAACAAGCCCGTCAAGCTCCATGACACGAAGTGTTATTGCTGTTGCTAGGGACTGTACGTGATCACAGGCAGTGGACTCAATATCTAAGTCATAAAGCGAACGACTACTTCCCTTGTGAACAAGTATCGTAGCTCTTTCTTTTGCAGCGACTGCTGCCGGCCAGGCAAAACGAGCCAGCTGCTGTTTCTCTGGCATGAGTTTCTGTCCTGATATACTATTGGTATTGTGCATGTAGCTGCTGCACGCTACCTCAGGCAAACAGCGGTAGTGTCATCAGTACTGGGTGATCACCACTGTAGTGGACGGATGCAGTAGGCCATTGATCCGTTGCAGCCCCCGGCTGCCAGCCTATGATGGTGCAAGATGATGCACTTACCGATGGGCCTCCCGCGAAGAGGCCTAGGCCTACAAGCGTTGAGGATATTGTGATGGAAAGAGCTGGACAGGGTGCAGCAGCAAACAGGGCTGGAAGAGGGATGCTCACCCTGGAGGAGGTAAGCGGCTCAGTAAACTGCGTCGCAGTGTGCACAGATATGAACGCGGCCTGCAGCGGTTTCGTGAAGCCTGGCCACAGCTCTCTGCGTCAGCTGCATGGACGGCACAACACAGACACAGCACCATGCAGAGAAGAGGCTACAAGCACTCAGAGGCAATCCGTGTTTTTGAGTCCACGTGCTTGTCATTGACTTTGGTTGATCAGCAGCAGGAGGTGATATTGGTATACCCTTCTGCCTGACAGCAGGCAGCAAACTCACCTTTCACTAGTAGATGCCTGGGAACATGAGGCCAGAGTGTCGCTGACCTTCTTGAAATATGCACATCTTGCTCCTTGTTTGTCACAGATTGCTGGGGATAAGTTGACGCAGCTTGCAGCCAAGCACTGGTCAGAAGCAGCACGCCAGCAGGAGAAGCAACCTGAGTTCTCTCCTGACATAGTTGAGCAGATCTACAAGCAGGAGTTGGGAGGAGGGCACACACGTCCACCACTGCTCAGAAGGGTGATGCTGTTAGAGGTAAACATCACAGGCACTTTCTAAATCCAGTTGTTCCAAGGCTGTTGCAATGTCCTAGGCAATGTGGTGCATCCATCGGGTTTGTTGATAAAGCACCTGCTTGCAAGGAAGCAGCCAATGCTTGCAGATGATGAGTTGGCAGCAAGATTTGAAGTAGCTTCTATTGCGTACTTCAGCTGATCAATGACATTTGAGCTGATGTTTTTGGTATCGGCATTCTTCAACCAGGTGTCTCAGTATCTGGAGGGTTACTTGTGGCCCCATTTTGATCCTGCAACGTCCAGTAATGGACATGTCATGAGCATCATTGCCATGGTCAATGAAAAATTCAGGGAAGGCGTACCAGCTTGGACTGCATTTCACTCTCGCAAGGTAGGAGGCCCTGTGTCAACAGCAGTCGATGCATTGATTACACAAGCAGAAGCCACTCATGCACGTATACTTCTAGCACACTTAACAAGGCTGACTTGGCTGTGTGGCTACAAGAGTAGACAATGTCTGCCCACAATCGCTCAGCCTTCCTGCGTTGTGTGTTGTCCCGGTGGTGCAGGACATCTTCCCTGGCTTCTTTCAGCGAGTGCTTGCCTTGCGCACACCTGCAGCACGTGCAGCATTAGCTCAGCATGAGTCAACAGCATACCTGCTGTTTATGATCAACGCCTTCCAGTCCTTGGAGAATGAGATGGTGCGAGCACAGGTGAGTTTCATCAGGCATCAGCAGGGCAAAGCACAGCCGCCATGGTCAAGAAACAGCTGCTGACTGGTCCTAATGCCTGTAGCTGCAGCATCACGTTCAGAGCCAAGCGTGTCAAATCAGCAGTGCCCAGACAACATTCACAGTGGGATGACAAGCTGTCTTTCACAAGGCAGCTTAAGATTGCTGATGCTGCATCCTGGCAACCAGAGGGACATACAGTTGATGCTGGCCACGTGTGTGCATCTGTGTATGTGCGCGAGCAATCACTATCCTTCCTTGACATGTTTGCATCGGCAGAGTACGCTGATAGCAGGTGGGGCACGTATGTTACGGCCTGCAGGTGTTGAAGCTGGTCAGCCTGCCTCTTTGGCACGGCCTGTCACATGGTCGCTTGCAGCTAGAGCTAGCAGCACAGCCAGCCCTTGCAAAGCGCTGGAAGGCACTGCTGAAAAAGGAAGCTAAGGCAGCTGCAGCAGCAGCCAAAAAGCAGCAGGAGGCTGCCACAGCAGGGGAAGGCGATGCAGCACCTCTTACTCAGCCCAGGGAACTTCTGCATTCAGAGGCAAAGTTCCTGCCTGGTATGTTGCAGGAGTTTTTAGACTGCTTGCGGGTTGCAGATGCCAAACTCACTGGGCAACCACTACCAACAGCAGATGCAGCAGCCAATGTAGCAGCAGCAGACAATGAGGCAGATGACGATGAAGAAGATGCTGCTGAAGCTGATGATGTTGAAAAGCATGCTGCAGCCAATGGGCATCAGCAGGGGGCAGCTAATGCAGCTGGCAAAAGGCGCAGTGGGAATCTGACACGGAAGCCAGGGCTTGTCGGCAAGCGTCTGCTGCTGCATCTGGAACGCTTTGTGGAGTTCTTGATAGATCTTCTGAGTCAGCTACCTACTCGCAGATTTGTACATGCACTAGTCGAAGACCAGCAGCTGTTGATCAAGGTGAGTTCAGTATGTATGAAGATGAGTTGTACCCCCTGATATATGCTACACTGTCCTCATAGCCCTGTAGCTGTTTGCATCAAGTGGCTTGGCAATGCAGTAAATGCACTTGGTTTTTCCATCATGCACTATATGTCTAGAAGGGTATGTATATGTCCAAAACAGTGTCTCGAGATTTTGTATGTGTTCTTGCCTGTGTGCAGGCTCGGCGCTCAGTGCTGTACTCGGCACCTGAGGGGCACCTGTTTCGTCAGCTGCTGGATCTGCTGTCTTTTTACTGTGACTTTCCACTCAATGATCATACTGGCGAGCAGTTGAAAGATGACGATGTGGTCGGGCAACACTATGACAAGGTATGTGTTTAAAGGGCTTGCTAGTGTCGTGTATGTGGGTTTCAGTGAGCTATCTACAAACAGCTACAGGGTTTATGCCTGCTACTTGATCATCCGGGTGGCCATACAGACACACGAGGAGCTTATAAATAGGAAATATAAGAGCAATAGGACTCTACACCTGTGAGCCGACAGGGTGGTGGTTATTGGAGGGCACTGTTTGTGCTGGCACTTGTTGAGTCAGGGTTGCTCTTGAGCATGCTGTCTTGTTTCCTTCATATGTCTGTGACTGTGCTGGGAGTCAACAGTGTAGTGCTAGCTTGATTCATAACCTGGTGCTTCCACCAGCATCAAGTTACAAACATGTTTTGGGGGATGATGACAGCTTGATAGAGCTGTCGAGTTATGTCAGCTGGGTCAATGATGAGTGACATAGCTATTGGTAAACAGCACCACTAATGGGCTCTGCCCACTGCTGACACCATGTCTGGACCACTGAGACCTGGATGTTCAATACCTGGCTGTACAGCAGGCACTGCATTACTGAGCCTTTCCTTGCCTACTGTGAGCGTGTCGTGGTTGATTTGTGGTGTCCGCTTTGGCCTGTGATGAATGACAGCTTTTGGTATATAGCAAAGCTGAGGGCACTACCTTTGGTGACAGCATGTCTGGACCACTGAGGCCATGGCTGATGAACACTAGCAACCTTCTTCTGAATGTGCATAAGGCTGCAGATTCTCTTGTTGGAAAACAGACTATGCTCAAGGCTGGGTGACTGGCATGCTAAGCATGTTATGGCTAAGCAGGTGTGCCAGCAGATTTGCTGAAGTCCTTGTCTACCTGCTTTTTGTGCTACCACAGGTGTGCCAGCTGCAGCGCTTGATGTTCAAGCACTGGCCCCAGCTGCATGACCTTGCACTGGCCAACTGCGCTACTGCCTGTGATCCTGTGGGGTTGAAGCGCACACTCCAGGGTCTCAACCAGGATGAGCTGAAGCATCTGGTGTGCAAGCAGTTGCGGCTAGTGGGGCAGGATGATCCCTGGGCGCAGGTAAGTTGATGATGTGCATGCCTACTTGCCAAATCAACAAGCTTTTCTGCTGCCACACGCATACAGCAATCTTGATGTCACAAGAGCTGTGCAAGCTAATGGCAGGCTCTGCCGTTAGCAACGCTTAATGTTGAGATTTCTCCCTCTGCAAGAATCCTGCTGCAGCAAGGGCACGATGAGCAGCAACCTAGTGTGACAAACAGTACGATGAGGTGATGATGCAAGTAACCACAGAAGTGGACAGCCAGTGTGATACGGGATTCACCGTGTTAAGCAAAGCTCTGCTGTCTGTCCTTGCAGGACTCGGACTTTCTTCTAGACGTGGTGGTTACTACCTATCAGCGCCGTGCCTCTCAGCGTGCTGCCATCAACGCCATGCCTCTGTACCCCACAGAGGGTCTGCTGTGGGACACCACACAGATTCCCACAGCAGCATACAGTGGGGAACGGCCTCTGGCTCTGCCCAAGCTGAACCTGCAGTTCCTGAGTCCATCAGACTACCTTCTGAGGAACTTTCATCTGTTCAGGCTTGAGGCAGCTTATGAGGTTCGTGAAGACGTTGAGGTAGGTTGCAGGGGGGATATACAGCGTCTTATTGTTGCCGCTGCTTGTAAGGTTGCTGTGCCACTCACCTGTTGTTCTGCTTTGACAGTGGTGCTTTTGGCGCAGCGCCAGACTTGGCTGTGCCCGAAGACAGCTGCTTGGTCACATCCGCATGCGAGGTGAAATATGTTATGTTGGGGTCATTGCTCATGCCTGTCCATGCTTGGTGTAGATGCCAGCCAGGTAGTCAGCTTCCCAGCTGACCTGGCGAATATCTTTTGTGACCAGATGCTGTGACTGGGTATGCTGGGTGCCTGGCTGCTGCAGGTCGCCTTGCAGCGGTTGCAACCTGGGCGTGACTTTGATGAGAAGTTGGTCTTCAGAGGCTGGAGCAAGATGTGCACACCAGTGACTTCATTCCGTATCACCCAGGTAACTCCTGCTTGCTGACTGCCATGGTGTGGATAACGTCCTGCACAATACCGTAGCACCCTAAAAGTGTGCAAGCTTGTGCTTAGTGATTCTTGATGTTCGATATCACTACTTCAACCGACAGCAGCTCTGCACCTCCCGAGCCTGGTGTACACTTGTTATACGACGGCGTAGCCATTGCTCTCAGTGCTACAGGTTGGCTGTAAGATGGCTTGGCTTCACATTGCAGAGCAAGGAGTGGACACCGCAGCAGTGCTGTCACACCTCACACCTGTGATCTTTGATGTTGATACAGGTCGCCCCTGCTCGTGTTGGTGAGAAGCACCCGGCCTCTGTGTTGGCAGAAGTTGTTGTGGACACCAAGGGCATGCGCGGAGATGTGGCTAGTGGCTGGGATGAGCTCAAGCAGCATGATGTGCTGTTCCTGTTGGCAGGTGAGGCCTGTGGTTGTGTTGCAGGGTCGACAGTACAGGGCTCGGTGTGAAAGCAAACAATCCCAGCTCCTTATACATGCGTTTGTCAAGCCCCGGGAGTAATGGCATGCAGCAGATGCCTTATGAGTGACTCTGTTAATGCTACCTGAGTTGACATGAACGTCAGCATGCACTCAGCACCAGATACTGTTGGTGGTGGCAGCAGAGGCTTGGTTTGTTCCTGGCTACATCAAGAATCCATGATGTGTATCTGCCATGCATCTGCAGTCAATCCACCAAGCGAGGATGATCTGCTGGAAATGGCCGCAGCTGGCAACACTGGCACTGCCGCCGCCGTAGCTGCTGGTATGTCATTGGTGCAGCGAGTTGGGCTACTTGCAGTGCGTGGTGCTGAGATCGTTGAAGTGCGAGATGAGGAGGGAGGCTTAATGAATGATTTCACGGGGAGGGTCAGGCTGGATGAGCGCAAACCACCAAAAGGTAGGTCACCTGGTCAGTGTGCACCCACAGTGATGAATATGTGTGCGCAAGCCTCCCTGATGTGGGCAGGTAATCAGGATGTGTTGCGTCGGTGTTTGGAGTAACTGCCAGGTGCTGTGTGTTGCTGAAATCTGAGTGCTGTACAGTCTTTCTTCAAGGCAAAGAATGAGCCAGTGTGGTGCTGTTGTCCTCCAGGTTTCGCGCGTACATACGTCTTGTCACTGGATCCTGCCCAATATCAGCTTGATGTGAATGCAACGTCATCTGGCTCAGCCCCGGATGTCTACACAGCCTTCAATCTGCTGATGCGGCGAGATGCAAAGGAGAACAACTTCAAGGTGTGTGTTGCATGTGCATATCACAGCAACTGCTAAAGCAATGCTGACAGGCATGCTACCTTGTATTGCAAGTCTTTCACATTCACTGCCTCTGTGCCAGCTTTGACAGGTTTATGTATCAATGGACTGTATGGTCAGATGGCAGAGGCTTCCAAGGTTTCAGGTGTAAGTCAGCGATCAATGTGCTGTGGCTGCTGCAGGCTGTGCTGGAATCTATTCGTGATAGTTTGAATGAACAGCTAGTAATTCCAGAGTGGCTGGTGGACATCTTCCTGGGCTACGGGGATGCAGGAGCAGCACACTACACCCAGATGCCAGATGAAAGCCGGATCAAGACAGTTGACTTCAAGGTGCGTTGACTACAGCACACATGTTGAGGATGGTTTTGGCAACCTGAATACTGCACCTTTTCTAGTAGTTTTTGTTTTGCGTGTCAGATTCGTTCGCATATGGCCTGCAATGCTGATTGCTACCCCTGCAGCTACTGACTGATATTTGGCAACCGTCTGCAGAGGGCGAGCTTTGCACATGCCTGCGTGGTGTAGTTGCAGGTGCAAGGCAGATGCATGCAGGGAGTACGGGTGCCTTCTGGTCTCCAATCTCAACATCACACCTAGTTGCTGGCGCTGATTGACACATACATACATGCATCTCTCGTTGTGCAGGATACCTTCCTCAATGCCCAGCATCTCATAGAGTGCTTCCCGCAGTACGATGTGACTTTTGTCACAGATAGCAGCAGCTCAGCGAGCGGTCATGATACCATCAGCACCAGCAGCACTCAGTACGATCCAGCTGCATTGCCACCACCGCCATACAAGGTGACTTTCCCAACCGACCAGCAGCAGCTGCAGACAGCTCCGGGCAGCACTAAGCGTGGGGCAGACGCCACCACCTCCCTAAGCAGCGCATCAACTGGTTCATCCAAACCTGTGCTTCTGGTAGAGCACTACAGGCCGATCAACATGGGCCCATACCCTGAGGACAAGCCCAAGGGCAATGAAGTCAGGTTCACGCCTGTACAAGTTGAGGCAGTCACATCAGGTGTACAGCCTGGCCTGACGATGGTTGTGGGGCCTCCAGGGACTGGCAAGACAGATACTGCGGTACAGATTCTGCAGGTGCTGTACCACAACTGTCCTGGCCAGCGTACACTGCTGATCACACACTCAAATCAGGCGCTGAATGATTTGTTTGCCAAGATGGTTGCCAGGGACATTCCTGCTCGCTACCTGCTGAGGTTAGGTATGGGTGAGAGAGACCTGGATGTGGATGATGACTTCAGTAGGGCTGGACGGGTGAATAACATGTTGGCAAGGAGGCTTCAGTTGCTTGCAGAGGTGAGACTTGCTGGAGATGAAACAAACCTGGATTGCAGCATTGTCATGCAGGCTGAATGGTTTAAGAACCCATCATAAACTTGATACACCTGGCACAACGGCCCTGGATGTAACTTGCAGATCTCCAACACTCTCAAGTGTTAAGCAGCTGCAGGCCTAGGATCTATGTGAGCCTCCCAGTGATCTGCTCTGTGTGCACAGTCACTAATGTGTCATGCTACAAGCCTTGGGGCCGAGGAGAGTTGTTGGCTGATCACGCCTGCAAAATGCACTGCTGCTGTGTGCTGTTGATGTTCAGGTTGAGAGACTGGCAAGCTTATTGGGTGTTCCCCCTGCAGAGTACACCTGTGAGACAGCAGGCTACTTCTGGTTGTTGCATGTGCTTAGCAGGTGGGGTGTAGCTGGCATCTGCCTGCAGTTCTTGTAGGTACAGATAGACTCACAGCATGAGCTTCAACGGCATGCATGCCGCCATAGCTATTCATTGCAGGACTAAGGTATCTACCGCTGAGTCTGCGGCACTTACCGTGACAGCTGTCTTGACATCTTGTGTCCTGCATGTTGTGTTCCACAGATGGGAGAAGTTCAGTGCTGCAGTGGCATCACCTGATCACAAGGGCCAGGCCAGCAGTGTGGGAGAGCTCTTCCCCTTCAAGGAGTACTTTGCTGATGCTCCACAACCCCTCTTCAAGGGCAACAGCTATGAGGAGGTGAGCAAAAGACTGCTGCTTCCAAGCACTTAGTGCTGCAGGAATTGATGCCAATGTTGCTTGAGCTATTATGTGCTCCTTTTGTTTGTACGCAAACATGCCAGCAACTGTCACAGTGAGACTTGCTTTGTGGACCTACCACAACCAAATGACCCTTCTGCCTGCAGGATATGGAGATCGCAGCAGGGTGCTTCAGGCATCTGCGGCAGCTGTTCCAAGAGCTCGAAGAGACCAGACCCTTTGAGATCTTGAAGGGCCAGGCAGACAGGGTCAGCTATCTGTGCACCAAACAGGCCAAGGTTGTGGCCATGACATGCACACACGCTGCATTGAAGAGGCGTGAGTTCATCAACCTTGGGCTGAAGTATGACAACATTGTCATGGAGGAGGCAGGGCAGGTGAGGATGCTGCCTTGTGTGTTCAGTAGAATATGAATAGACACATTTGGCCCTGCAGAACTGTACAGCACAGCTGCTGAGACAAGGCATGCAGTGAACAGATATACTGTTGTTGATCAGCTGTGCTACAAGGTTTCCTGCCCCCAGCAGGTGTACATCACAGATAGCTGATGCTCTGACGTAGGGCATTTACTAACCGCTGCTCTGTGCGTATCCTGTTGCCAAATCTGTCTGTTGTTGAGTAGGTGTTGGAGGTTGAGACCTTCATCCCCATGGTTTTGCAGCGGCAGGAAGATGGTGTTGCTCGGCTCAAGCGTGTCATCCTCATTGGTGATCATCACCAGCTGCCACCTGTAGTACAGAACATGGCCTTCCAGAAGTACAGTCACCTAGATCAGAGTCTCTTCGCTCGCTTCATTCGCTTGGGAACACCTTATGTCGAGCTCAATGCTCAGGTGGGTGAAGACATGATGTCTTGTTGTTTGCATTCCACAGTGACAACCAGCCTCACAATCCATGTGCCTGTCAGGCTGGCAAGATAGGCCTCTTGTGCATCAAGCTGTGATCTGGAATACTGTGTGATGCAACTGATTGGCTGTGAACAGTGTTTGAGTGTAGCGCTGTTTGTTCCTATATCAACATATGCATGGTATGCTTGTTACGAGCACCACTCGGGTCTGTTGCCCTCTTTGCATCACAGTCAGCCAAGTATAACCTGGCACGTGCTTACTTTTGTGCTATCCATCAGGGTCGTGCTCGTCCAAGCATAGCCAGCCTGTACAATTGGAGGTATGGAGGTCTCAAAGACCTGCCAGCTGTTACCGAGGTGAGAGGTACATCTGAGCATTTGTATATCACTGTAAGCACAATCAGATCTGCCATTCGAGAGATATCTATTGAGTACTGAGTAAGAAGGATGGATGCAAGTCCAGGGACAACAGGCCTTGGCTGCCTTTCTATCACAACTGATCAACAACCGATTATGATGCAAGGTTCACCCTGCTTATGCAGGGGCTCAATCTTTGCTGAAACTAGTCCTTATGTTGTTGTTTCTTGCTACTGCAGAACCCTGCGTTCCTGGCTGCAAACCCTGGCTTTGGTTATGACTACCAACTTATCAATGTGCCAGACTTCAATGGCAGAGGCGAGTCGGAGCCCATGCCCTACTACTACCAGAACCTGGGAGAGGCAGAGTATGTTGTGTCTGTGTACATGTTCATGCGGCTGCTGGGCTATCCGGCCAGCAAAATCAGCATCCTCACAACATACAATGGGCAGAAAGACTTGCTGCGTGATATTGTGAGGATGAAATGTGAGGGTCATCCGCTGATTGGACGCCCCCATAAGGTAGGGGAAAAAGATATCATGGGTCGTATGCATGGGCATGATGGCGTACAGGTTTGGCGCTGTTTTCTATCTGGAGTGGTTTGATCTGCAGAGTAAGGTTGTGAGCATGAGTATTGGATGCTTATGCGGCTTGTGCTGACTGGTATGGCCCTGCTTTGTTGAGCTTCCTGTGGCAATCATAGGTACTTCAGTTGAAGGCTTGACTGCAGATCACTCTCGTGCGGATATCGAGATGCGTCAGTGCCACCTGAGCTGTGGTGGCTACTGCTGCCATTAGGCAACGACATGACACAGAGCAGTACATGTATAAATGACACTTGCTGTCGATTGATGCTTGCAGATTACCACTGTCGACAAGTACCAAGGTCAGCAGAATGACTACGTGTTGCTCAGTCTAGTGCGAAGCCGGATTGTGGGACATCTCAGAGATGTTCGTAGGTTGGTGGTTGCTCTGAGCAGAGCCAGGCTGGGGCTGTACATCTTTGGGCGCCAAGACCTATTTGCAAACTGCTATGAGCTGGCACCTGCTTTCAGCAAATTGCTGCAGAGGCCGACGCAGGTGAGAAATCAGTCTTCTGTGGTTGGTCTAACATGCTGTGGGTCAGGGGCGCTGTTGACCTGTCCTGCATTTATGCTTTCACTACTCGGATCGGTTGAAGGTAAAGCAGCATGGCGTTCCCCATCGAGCCTCATAGCTACCAGGGGACAGCACAACAAATCACAATATCCATGAGTCCCCATGCTGAGTGACAAAAGACACATATTCTCCCTGTGTTATGGTATCGTTGACTTGCCTGTGCTGCTCGTGCTTGCAGCTAGCTCTGGTGAAGGGGGAGAGCTATGGTGTTAGTAGCAGAGCTCTGGGTGACATGGTCCCACTGCAGCTGATATCTGGACCTCAAGAAATGATGAGCTTGGTAGAAGCTGTCAGCAAGGAACAGATAGCCTTTGCAACAGCAGCAGCAACAGGAGAGTCGGTGCCTGGTCAGACTGCAGCAGAAGCAGCGGCGGAGGGAGCAGAAGGTGGTGCAGCAGCAGATGAAGGAGCAGCAGCAGAGCCTGCGCAGGGTGAGGGTGATGACAATGCAGGTGCAGGTGCTACAGCAGCTCCTGCAGAAGTTGTTGTAAATGGCAGTGGGGAAGAGCCTGTTGCTGATGGTGTTGCTGCAGATGGAGGGGAACACGCTGTTGGAAATGCTGATGGCGCCGCAAATGCAGACACAGCTGCAGAGTGATGGTCAGATTTGGATGCTCAACTGCCCATCTGGGAGAGTTCCGCTCGTAAGGCTATGCAGCGTACTCAGCCGCCTCTCTGCGGTAGTGGGGAAAGCAGCCCTGTGCACAGTGACGAATGCCAGACATTTGCAGTGTGAAAGAGAGTTGGCTCGTGCAGCAAAGTGAAAAGAATGCTGGTTGATAAAATAAGGCAGTCACTCAGCGGAGGCTCAAAATGCTGAGTGTGAATGTGTAGGATATGCAATCAGCCCTACTTGTTACTGGTGTGGCTGGTAAAAGGTGATTGTATGTGCACTGCCGGTTGTTCAATTTGAAAGTTACATGAAGTAACTCGCCCGTAGGAAAGAGCCAATACCAGGCTCATTGGGCGTAGATTCAGCGGGTAACATCAACAGGGCCAAGGATTTCTCACCTCGTTGTTCAACTCGTGATATCTCTTTAATCTGTTTTGCATACTGGTGGCGGCTCAGCTGAGGTAGAACTGAATAAGCGCCAGGTGTAACAATTTACAAACCAACGTACGAGAGAGCAAACTTTGAACCTCAAGTATGTGGGGACCACAGGCTCGGCGGCCTGGGTAACAAAGGATATCGTGACGTTCTTGCCGCCCCACTGTGCCATGATGGCCAGACTTCATGTCACAGTGTAACCTGATATTCACAAACATTCACACTCATCAAAACAAACATCCAGCATTTCCTATGCAAGGTCATCCAACTCCATGTAAGATGCATGTGACACAGGCAACTGAGTGAAGGCATGAGGTGCTTCAGCAACTAGCTGTTTGACCCACAGATCGCAAGGCAGGTACGCCAGCTGTATCTGCAGCTTCCCCGTTGACTGCAGCTCAACCAGGGAGCCGCTGGAATCGGCAGCAAAAGGCATCTGCAGCACAAAATCACCAGCTGACGCTGTTCTTGCTGGTTCTTGTACTGCTATCCGCAATTGCCGCCCACAAACCTCTGCTCTTATGTCTGATGCTTTCAGTGTGCTGGTTGCTCGGCTGCCAAGGGTGTCAGGAAGCTGCACAGTCACTATCATATGAGTTACTGGCCGTCCTTCAATTTGAAGCTCGTATGGCCAGCTGCTGCTGCTGCTGCTAGGGAATGCTGGATTTGCCACTGCAGGTGATACACTTGCAAACTGTTGGCCTACAGCAGTGCCTGATGAGAGCTGCCCGCATTCCGCTGCAGGCTGGACTGCAACTGCCGTGGTTGCTGGTATCGGTTGTGCTGCAGAAGATTTGGGTGCTGCTTTGACAGGCACCAATGGAAAACTAGGCTCTTCATCCCGCTCTGCTGTCACATCTAGTACTAATGGCTTCTTGTCCATTCTGACCCTCTGAGGGCGCACAAGTGTGCCCTTGTAAGACATTTTTGGTAGCTTGAATTTGGGGTTGAGCTGCATCTTGTGTTTGCTGCTTACCCACTGTAGTGCCAACTCTATCAGGAATGCTTTGAGGGGTCGATGCTGCTGCGCTGCTGCTAAAACATCACTGTGTATAATGCAGTCAATGGTGCTGCATGGCTGACCCTGCTTGTCAGTGTCTTGTGATACCTCGCTGCAGCTGAGGGGAAAGCGCAGAGCCTCTGCATCTGCTTGAGGCTGATCGCGCTGCAGGTCATCTAGTGCTCTTAGCACATTGTCTGGCATCCTGCCATTCTGCCAACCACCTGGTGCTGGTACCTGCAATCCAGACATAGAAGCCCCTGCTGCAGCCTCCACTTGTGTCATTGTGGCCAAGTCTAGTCAAAAAACTTTCTGAACCACTGGTCATGCCAGGCACAGACACTGATGTGTGGATAGAATGCATAGCATAAAGCATCATGCACTGTGTGTTGCAGATATGGCGCATGGCATCATGTGTGCATGCTGACAAACCAAATGCAACGCAATCGCCGGCCTCACCTTGGTGCTGTGGCAAATATTCACGAAAATCTTGCCGCCATGTTCATCCGTAGTCTTCACAACGAACCTACATGCATGCAAGCAGAGCAGTCACAGTAACGGTCATGTCTGAGCTAGCCCTTGACAACCACTGCTTCAAACCCCAAGAAAATCTCTTGTTGATTGTCCTCAACCAACTTTTGGCGACATGCTGAACGATAGCGCCGCGTTCTGGTGCATAAACATTCAATGTCACATGGACTACTGCAGGAACTTACCCCGGTTGCGGTGTTATATCCTGTGTGCTTTCTTCATCACTTGGCTGTCCTTTGGCACGCTTGACCTTGTTTAAGATACCTTGAAGATCCTATACAAGTGATTAATTGATACGTTGAGCTGCCACGCAAGTCTCTATGTCCAAAGCAGCCGCTGTGTGCACTAGTTCTTTTGCAGCCCATACACTTACCTCAGGCATCTCACCAAAGCCTCTACCACTGCGTTCATATGCTTCTAAAAGCTTCAGCACTTCTTCGACTTCTTCCGCAGGAACACCGGGGATGTCCATGACGAAGCGAACAGTTGGTGGGGGTGGATTTTGCGGAAAGATGATGCAGTAATGAAAATTAGGACAAAGACAGACCAGTCGACAATTCAGAAAGTATTGACAGGAGGCATGTCTTGTCAGGGGCATAGAACAGATGCATGATCGGTCAATGATCGACGGTACGAAGTGCCTGACCGCCTGAATCCAAGGGACTGCTACAAGCACTGTGTCACGATGCACTGTGGCCTTCCTGTCTTTGAGGTATGCTGTTATTCATACTTTAATCAGGCTCGGCTGCCGCATCTTGCTTGTAATTCACATGTGCTTGTGCCAGCACCATGATGCAGCGACCACCAAGCATGAGAAAGGTCTGCAGAGGTTACTTTGTACCTTGTAATGTAAGCACAAAACTTAAATTACAGATCAGTCATCTTCTTTCTGACTCCAGACGCATTCCCAACGAGCATCCTCATCTGATGCACCTATGGAGCAGAGTACTCTGGCACCCCTGCGCTCAGTTCCTGCAGGGGGGCGCTCGTTGGAGGTAAGATACTCACTGGCTGCAGTAATCCTGGAGGTCCTGATGTTTACACGCGCTATAGCAATAGTCTATGCCCGGTCTATTCGCTGTTAATGGCTTTGAAATCCTCCAGCTCAACTGCAAAGTTGTGTCACATCCAGTGTGCTTCACTGCACTGTAGGCCGTACTGCCGGAGGATGTGTACATGGTGAGAGACATCAACCCCCCACATAGCTGCAGCGATGCTGAGGCTCAGCTGGCACTGCGCTGCAATCCAGCATCACCTGACAAGTCTCAAACAGCTTGGAACCATCAGACAATGCTATCAATATGTGACCATGATAGCACCCTAATCAGACTCGCTCCAAGACCCTGGTGCCGCACGTGCAGGAGCAAATCATGCATAAGCTGCAGCTGTTGAACTACGGAAAGGAGTTCTGCCGGCGCAAGTAAGTGGCAGTTCAGCAACGACATGCATCAGGCACTGTATGCGTCAGACTAATCATGACAGCAACAAGGAGAGCGGCACAGGACCTTGCTATCGGTTATACCCTGCCAAGGCTGACATGAATGACTGCTTCACCACCCATACCTGCAGGAAACCATATCGCAAGAGCTTGGATCCGACATATTTCGCAGTGCAGCAGCGGTCTGGGGCAAATGAGCAATTCTTCTACTTCACTAGCCTGGTAGGTATACACAGAAGGCCGTTCTAAAAGCAGGCCAAGTTGACTTCATTCACAGACGGTCCCTACTACATGGGGTCTTACCCGTAGCATATGGGCATGCTATGCCAGTCGCAGCAGCAATTATAACAGCAAGCATGCTCACTTTCAGAACTACCTTTCAGAAATGCATAATGAGGCTATTGTACATAGTGACATGTGATCAACCTTGTGTGCTCCTGGATCTCAAAGATAGGGTGCTTCAGTGTTGCTCACTGTCCAATGTACTGTACCCACCAGGCTGTGCTGCTGCTTACAAAAAAGGCTGTAAGCAGTTGGATATTGAAAGGAACTTTGCCGCTTTGAACATGGGGTGTCCTGTAGGCCGCCTGGTTACTGCAGTTATCTGGTGTAGCTGTCCCCACGCCCAAGGAGTTTGATGATCCTAACTCCACATTGAATTCTATCCTGCAAGGCCTGCGTGCTTTGGGCTTTGCCAACCCTGCTTATCCACCAAACAAATTGACA
>LWCB01012694.1:0-17449 GCA_001630525.1 Coelastrella sp. M60
GTCAGCCATGGTATGAAGTCTAGTTTGAGACTACTAAGATTTGTCTTGGTTGTCAGGAGTTTGATAGCAGATCTGAAAAACAAATACCACCACAGCCACCTTAGGCTCATTTCTAAGTGGGATTTGTCAAGCGCATACAACTCATCTGAACCACCTTCTACAGGTGCACAATTGGTCTTCAAGTACCATCATGATGAGATTACAAAGCACAATCTGCGGATCACAGTGCTTGCTACAGATCTCAACCATATTTCTCACCTGCTCATGACATAACAGTGTTGATCTACCAGATCAGTGTGCACCTCCACTGCTGAGGCCTGCTGTACTGCTGCTAAAGGTAACTTGATGTCCCTGAGTTGCTCAGGACTACTGGCAGCAAACAACAACAACTGATGTGCTGGGTCTAGTCCAAGGTAGTCAACACCTCGGGGCGCCTTGCCGGGCTTGGTCTCAGAGGCGGGACTGGACTTACGCTGACTCACAAGAACAGTAGCCAGGGCACCACTGGTCTGAAGATGATAGCCAAACATAGGAGGTGAATGACATCAGAAATAACAGCATCAGGTTACTGGTTGCTATAGCAGTATCATACCTCAACCGTCTGCATCGCAAGTTGCTGACAGGTGCCCACAAAAGCTGCTGTAGCTGCCGCTGCTGCTGTCATCAACATTAAGTAACATTAAGTAGCTACAACCAAATGCAAAACGGCTTTTCTCATCAACAGATCTCCAGAAAGTATGGTATCCTACCTGATGTGTGACCACTAATGCTTGTACTGGTAGGTCAGTGAGCAGGTCTCCACTATACACCACAACTGTTGAAGCAGTGAGATCTCCTCGCTGAGCAACAAGTCTCAGGGCATCAGCAGTGCCACACTCATCAGGAACTGGAGACAGAAGGAGGTGAGTGGACAATGAGGGGCAGCAGCAGCAGCAGCAGCAATGAGGGATTTGAGCCAACTGAGCTTATCTACTGTTGGCAGGTAAAGCTACAGAAGACAGCTGGTGCTGTATGGTTTGCTGATGGAATGCAAGGATGCTGCTGCCCTAAACCCTGAGGATGCGACCAAGGCATCTCTACCAGTCATAACAGAGTGGTCCCTACCTGTTATAACTTTGCAGTTGACTCCTCCTGGTGATGCTGCCTGAGCTTGAAGGTATGAGGACATGCTGCTGGACACAGCCTCACCAAGAGCAACCTGAGAGGTACAACATACAGATCAAATCATGTTGCAGTGATTGTAACATTATCTAATTGCTGTTCTTGCATACGAGATCTGATCGTGTACAGCTTGCAGACTGCCAAGCAGCTGATTTGGGTGTTTGTCCAAGGGCGGATTCCACTTGTCAAGGGTCTGCAGCAAGCATATCGGCATTGCAGCTACACTGCTACTCCTGATTTGAGATAGGAACGGTAATGTAGCTGCACTGCCGATATGTTTGCTGCAGACCCTTGACCTGTCGATCTCAACAGTCTGACTTTCACCATGTGCACAGCTACTGCTGTTATGTTATGGAAGTGACCATCAGCAGGGTATCAACTACAGAAACAGGTTGATGCAGCTGTGCCAGAGCTAAGCATATCTGGTGACATGCAGAGAGGCAAAAGGCTGCGGTCTGGACTATTCCAGCATAATCTCTCGGTCAACGCTGTCACTGCGGCTGCTGGCGTGAGCCAGCCAATAACACTGCAGGACTGTGTACTGCTTGCTGCAGCTGAGGACATAAGGTGGGTATGAAGGCCACCAACTGCAGTTGGGATGCTGAAAAACTGCGACAAGCACCAGTTCCAAAGAGATTGTTACATACCACGATGCAGTTCTTGATTCCGGCCTCACTCAGGTTGCGCAGTGGGTAACTGATGAGTGGCTGGTTGCCAACAGGTAGCAGGGCCTTCACAGTCCCTGCTGATGTAAGAGGATATAGACGCTTGCATTCTCCACCAGCCAGTATCACGACTTGTAAAGATGTGTCGTTCATGTTTCACATGCAAGATCGGTGTACGCGCCTTGGCCGACTTCTGCGACAAGCGGTAGAAATCAATCAACGAAGACGCTAGAATGCACTTTAGCAGCCTCAGGTGCTTGATGAAGGTCAACGCAGACAATGCAAACCGCAACGTCTCAAACCCTTCAGCTTCAGAGCAAAAGCCCTGCATTGCTGGACGGCTGCTTACTCGGAATCAGTGAGACCATCAATGTTGTTTCTATCGTTTTAATTAGACGGCCTTCCCAGGCACTGCAGCACATCAGCAGCGTTCCTAATGGTCACGACCTGACTAACACTGACCGTCTCCGACTCCTTACTTGGACACAGTTGAACGTTTGTTGTGGGGAGTAAGAAACCACCTGAGTTCTCCTCTTGGTCAGGGCCGGCGACGCCTAGTCACGTTTAGGGAAGAGCATCCGCATCGTCACTCTTGCAGCATTGTATTATGACGTTCGATGGCATCTAGGTATCTGGTAGGCCTCCTTGGGCTGCCTCAGCACCGAAGACGCTGCCGGAGCTTCACACCAGCTCTCAAACGTGGCATCGCACAACTCAACCAAGCGTCACAGCAGCAAGCAGTCAGCAGCGCGCCGACTCAAGCCTCAATCAAGGCTCCATATGGTCGTCAGTACTTACCGGCAGCAAGTCAGCAGCTGCTAACGGCCGGCAGTAGCGTCAGCATAACAGTTGCAGCTGACCCTGCCAATGCCACCCGGATTGTGGTGAGTTGTCGGACTTCAATTCCACTTGTTGAGCAGAAATTGATGATGTCCGACTCTATACTACCCCATGATCAATCGCTGTTACCAGGTTATAAGTTGTGCAGCTACCAATGTGGCATCTAATATGCCGCTAACTGGCCTGCATTCTTCTAGGTGGCATCCCAACTCATCCTGCACCTTTAGGCCTGCTCAACGTTGGGCCACTCAACGCATGACAATTTGCTGCAAACTTGCAGGTCATCAATAATGGTGCCGGCTCACACACTCCAGTACTGTCAGGTGCCGCTCAAGCAGCAGCAGCAGGCACATGGCCCTCACTCCCCACCTGGCTGTTTGGCTTCGCCTGCGGCAGTGCAGCAGCAACAGCAATGACATACAATTACCTCAATCCACAACCAACACCACCACCAGTACCAACACAAGCAGGTGTAATACATTCAGCAGCAGTAACAGCAACATACCCTGGCAGTAACAGCAGCAGTGGTGGTAGCAAGGTGCCTACTGGGGTCAGCTTCCCATGCGCCAGCAGTGGCAGTGGTGGTGATGAAGTCAGCAGCAGCAGCAGCAGCAGTGATAGCAGCAGTAGGTTGAGACAGTACTTCTCTCCGGGTGCTTTGTGGGGTCAGTTGCAGCAGTTTGTTCGTCTGGGTGCTGGCCCTGCTCATGGTGAGCAGCTGAGACCTGACAGATCAGGCTGGCAGTGCTGATGTGCATTGTGTCACCATGAGCATTGTGTATTGCTGTGAATTGTGGTGCATTCATGTACATCACCTGCTTGTTATGCACTTTTGCAGTTGCTAGCCATTGCTGAATGAATGCATCGCCATGCACGCCTTGCAAGATCGCAACACCATCATGTCTCCTGACCTGCTGAGGCACTCTTGCGTTCGCCACCAGCTGCTTGCGCCCCTGTCTACATTCTCTGATTTACCTACGCCTTCAACAGCACAACACAGTACTTGACAGTATATGATTTTGTATCTTGCTGACCGTTTGCGGCTTCTTGTGCTGCTGCCCCTGCCATTGCCTCCAAAACGGCAGCAGCAGCAGCACACACTCCTAGGCAGCTGCATCTCCCAACACCCTGGGAAGATCAAGACCTAGTGGCAGCAGAAGAACATGCAGCAGCAATGCAGCAACCTGGCAGCCCTCACACAACCATGATGCGCAACAGCATCAGCCAGGCAGCGGCAGCAGTAGCACCTGCAGTAGTACATGTCATATCCAACAACCGTAATGGCAGCAGCAGCAGCAATGGTTATGACACCTTCTCTGGTCCTCATGGCATTTTTGATCGCCCCCAAGGCAGCGGCTTCATCTATGACTCTCAAGGCTTCATACTCACCAATGCACATGTGATTCTTGGAACACAACCAGCTATAGCTGGCAGCAGCCCAGGCATGCATTGGCAGCAGCAGGCTGGCAGCAGCAACAGCACCAGACGACCACTCGTCAGAATGCAACACAGCAGCAGCAGCAATGGAGCAGCAGCAGCAACGGCAGCAGATCAGTCAGGTGGTGTTACTGTTCATCTTCAAGATGGTCGTGTGTTTGCAGGGCGTGTTGCTGCTCTAGATATTACATCCGACTTGGCAGTAGTGGCCATTGATGCTCCAGAACCGTTGCCGGTCTGTCGGTTGGGGACGTCACGCAGGTGAGCGCTGATTCCGTAATCATAACTCAATCTGTACAGCCCAATGGCAGCTGTACAGTGCCCATGCTTTGGTGCAGACACCCTGTTGGTTGTCTGACAAGTTGCTGTTGATGTTACATGCGGTTGCGACTCTGACGGCCACCGCCGCTGCTACTGCTGCCGCTGCTGCTTCTCGAATCAGGTTGAGTGCTGGTGATTGGGTTGTTGCAGTTGGCAGTCCGTTTTTGTTACGTCAAAGTGTCACTGCTGGCATCGTGAGCTGTGTGGAGAGGAAGGGCAGTGAGCTGGGCTTGGTGAGCAGCCCACGAACAGAATATATACAGGTAGGGCTGTGTCATGAACGGGGGGACACTCCTGCATGCATGCATGTACAACATGTGGGCACAACAGCAGAGGTGCAATGCACTGCACGACCATTACACACACTGCATGACAGGGCAACACGATGCACTAGGAAGAGATCATGGCTACGCACTGCAGATCATAACGCAGCATGCGCTGACATCTGCCTTGTTGCTGCTGCTGCTGCTGCCAGACTGATGCTGCCATCAACATTGGCAACTCTGGTGGCCCGTTGATCAACCTTGATGGTGAAGTGATCGGCATCAACAACATGAAGGCACCAGCAGCAGAAGGACTCAGCTTTGCAATACCAATAGACACAGTCAAGAGATTACTGTCGGAAATGAGCAGGTAGGCATGTGCATTGAGGCAGCTGCTGCTGCTGCTGCTGCTGCTGCTGCTGCTGCTGCTGCCATCGCTTAGTGTGAAACTGACAGCTGCGATTGTAGGTTGCTTGGACAATCCACCATGAAGTACTACCGAGACCTCTGCTGCTGCTGTTGGTGCAGGCACGGGTATGTTCGTCGGCCATATGTTGGCATCACCATGGCAGAAGTCAATGCATCAAGAATGGCTCAGCTCAGAGCCAGCTGTCCAGACTTCCCACCAGATGTAACATCTGGCATTGTTATAACACGTGTTACACATGGCAGCCCTGCTGCCGTTGCTGGGATTAAGGAAGATGACGTCATTGTTGGGGTAGTGCCAGCTGCCAATGGCAGCAGTGATGCTGCTGCTGCTGATGGTGTGAGTGTAGGCAGTTTAGCTGATGCGCTGAAGGCAGCTATAGGGGGCAGTTTGAGATTGCTAATAGTACGGGAGCAACAGCAACAAGAAAAGCAGGGAAAGAATGGCAACAGCAGCAGCAGGTATGCATATGTGACTGTCACGGTGAAGCCAGTGGAGGCCCCCCATAACAACCATCTATGATTATCAAGGAGATGTAGGGCTGTCACATGTTGGAAGCAGGATGTTGTGTATAGTAGGGTTTTTCTTTTACATCAATCCTTGTTGGACAGATATGATTTCCGCCACATGCAGGTTGTAGCCAAGCCCATTTACTAATCACTTGTGCTGCTGGTCACTGATGAACATTAGGCAGGCAGCTAGCTGTTGTATGAATTGTTGAGCATGTGAGAGTGTGCACTTCATGTCGTCGTAGTACGAATATTATACCTGAGCATAGCAAGAGCTGTTGTTGCAGTGCATGGATGAGAGTGTGATGGGCATTGATCACATGGTCATTTTGGGATCATCTTCAGAATCATACGCATGCTTTTTAGAAAGCAGCCTGAGGGTTCAAACGTCTTTATTGTCTGAGGCTTTCTTACTGAGCAGCTGAATGGTTGCAGAAGACAATACTACTGTCTGAGGCTCAGGGCGGTGTGCGTACTTGACTATGCCAGCGGGAGTTGCCAATTGCAGTACAGTTCACCACAGTTGACTATTGCCAGATTGTTGTGCTACTAGCCTGTAGGAAAATGACACAGAGTGCATGACAGACCTGTAGTAGTACCCGGTGTTTGGAATGTTGCACTGCAACATTGTACAATGATTGTACCCAAGCAGTGCATCGGTGCTGATGAGCTTGTGACTCCAGACTCTGTCGCTATGAAGTAAAAGAGCGAGTTAGCTATTCCACAAGCCTTAGTAAGATGCCTAGTACCATGCGGCTGAATGATATCGTGCCTTTTTCAAAATATGTTATTTGCCTGTTACTCCAACGGTTGCAACTCCAATTGAAGCAGCAATCCATCCAGAGTTTGTGAAATTGATATTCTGGAACACCTGAAGTTCGTTTGGCTTGCTCATAAGTAGAAGTAGAAGTAGTGACACCCACTCCGGCCACGAGGCCCTTGGGATAGATACAATCAGCTGGCTGAGCCAGCCATACCACAAGACAACACCACCCTCTGGGTAAGCCTTCTAGGCAGAAGGAACTCAGTAGGGGGTATCTAGGTCATAAGTCATGGACTTTATTAAAGTTATTGAAAAACTATTCACCAAGTGTAGATTCATGTGCAACAAGCAACCATAATTTAGCCCACATAATTTAGCTTGATCGTTGCATTACACAACAATATGCCAGTAGTACCAAGTTAAACAGCTCCTAACCAAAAAATAAAAGAGTTCTCACTGCAAGATATGCTGCTCATCTCAATAATTTTACCATACAAAATCTTAAAGTCCATCAATAGATTGCAGTAGATGCCCCGTGCATAAGCTGGTAGCTTATCAGCACTAATCTCTCAGGCCGATGGATGTAAGCAATGCTCTCATTAAATGGTGTATCAACACTCACTTATTCACTCATTGCTGTTGCATACTATGCACTGTGCCGCTCCACTCTTGACCCCAAGCTCCCCTCTCTCTATCTTCTGCACTCAATGACTTGGAAAGTGTTTTATGTACTCAACCTTTTATCAAAAGCCAACCAAACTTCGCTGCAGCTTTACCAGTGTGTATGATTTTGTGGGTACTGTACTGAGGTATATCTGCTGCTGATAACATATCTGAATCGCTCTCCAGATCCTGGCATGAGGCCAGGTGTTCCAAACTACTGTCCCACCTCACAAGGCTCTGCGGTGCACCAGCAGCTGATCTCCTGCCCGTGTCACTCTCAGTGTGGCGTCCACATAAGTCACTTCATACACAGCATTGGTGGATCCCTCACCTCGCAACTGGTTGATCAGCTGCTCTACTGGCACTGCTATGCTGTCTAGGAAAGGGCTGAATGTGCTGCCAGTCACGCGGGTGCTCTCAATTGTCAGTTCCAGCTGGTTACTGGACTGCACGACGGCCCTGCTGCTTGTGACCACGGTGCCTGTGAAGCCTGGGAACACTGTCATCTGCACTTCGCTGATAAGGCTGCCACTCAGAAGAGAAATGGTTTGATATGCTGCGCCGATTTCAGCACCAGGGATCGCATCTGTGAATTTGAAGATTGCTTCCGACAGCTCCTTGCTTTGAACGAGGCCATTTTGAAATGCCAGGAAGAAAGGACTGCAAGAATCAGGATTATGGCATGGTTGGAAAAGAGGTCTAAGAGCTGCTTAATGTGAGACGGCTGTTTGTTCTGGTATCATGTGTGTAGTCTAACAGATGGGTGCAACACAGATGTTCAGAGGGGGAGGGGGGGCAGCACGCAATAATGCACAAGGGTACATGCTGTTACTTGCCACACCAAGGAAACAGCTGTGCTCAACAGAGTTGTCATCCCCTGCTGATTCACTCGTTGTCTGTCATTTCTTCTCACCTTGCCCTAAACACCTGTTTGTTTGTGTACAGCAGCTCCCACCGGCCTTCAACAGGTGCAGGAGAGCCGGAGAGGGGCTCTGCAGGACTGCCAGACTGCTCCAACACTTTCACAAGACGCTCAACGTTCTCTTTGTCTGCATGCGTGGCCAGTGCGCCTCGGTCTAGAGCTGCTACTTGCTCTAACAGGGCAAGCTTGGTTTGTGTGATGACATCTGATGTTGTGCTGGGGGTGGCTGGGGGTGCAGGGTTGCTGTCTGCCGAGGCGCTGAAAGGGTAGGTCACTGTGGCTGCTGCGGTGTCTACATCCGTTGATGCTGAGCGTACTTGATGGTTGTGGAAACGCGCTGGCTGCACGGGAGGAGGCAGAACCGGAGGTTGGAGTGAATAGGGCATTTCAGTGGCAGCACTTGCACACAGGAGGTTTGAACCAAGCATGCGTGTCATGCAGAGCTGCCCACAACGCCTCATTATGCGATTTCCTTGCAATTCATGTTGAGTTTCAAGGAAAGGATGCGATCCGCCCACACACATAGCAACATACCACAGTCAGCGCTTTGTGGTCACACAAGTTGCTCTGGTTGAGAGTGTTTGAAAAGTACATGGCACCTGCCGATGTCACTGTAGAGCTGTGGGAAATCAGCAGTGGTCTATTTCTGCAACCCAGCACTTGACCAGAGCATGATTTGGCGTACATCGCGCACGTTGGCTGGGCTAAAATGCTGCAGGAAGCTTGGTCTCACGCAGTAAGGGTCGCATATGCATCTGAACATTACACACACAATCGTATTCTGCACGAAGGCCGTCGATGTTCTATGGCAATTCAAAACTACATGTTACTAAGGCGTCTAGTTGATTGCCCTGACAGCAGGCACCAGAGGCCCTTTTTGTTCAAAAGCCGGGACGCAAGTAATCCAGTCAGTATACTCCATTGCTCTGGACCTGCGCTATCCATGTATACCAAGCCGTTTCAACCCCACCTGGTGGTGATCGTGGAGCCTGCTGGCCAGCAGCTGCCTGTTGTCAGCTGTTGCCGTCCCTCGCAGTGCAGTGCATAGCATTGTAATGGGATCTACAGACAACTTCATCAAGGAGTGCAGTCACTGGAAGCTGCTGGGTGCCATAGTAAGTCTAGCAGTTGTCAGCTGAACTGCAGACCCACGTTGTTCCGTGAGCTGTAGTAATGAGAAGAAGCAACATCGTATCTGTGTCACCACGTGCGGTTGCGAGAAGTACTTTATTTTCTTAAAGCATATCTGCTCCACGATCTTCTGCACTGCAGGCCTGGCATTACTGCTTGTTTCTGATTGGTGCGATTAGCTGGCACATCCTGTCACCACCCTGGTCACAGCATTTCACAAATGTATTATCATTCCGAAGTTGGCTGGCCAAGCTGCTAGCTTACAGCTCGATGCTGCTGGTGCTGTACGCCCAGCGCCAAGTGCTCACAACTATAGATGTACCACCAGTATTCATCCCACAGCTCAGGTGGTCTGCAAAGTCATGGCCATGCTTGTTCATAGCCAGATGCATCATACGCGGCCGAAGGCTATGGGACTTCATCTACACAGCAGCATTCTACGCCAGCTGTATAGTGTCAAGCTGCCTAAGCTTGTACATACTGCAGCCGGCAACTGCAGGTGCAGGTGAGGACCAGCAATGATCGCACATCACAACAGCTGACAGTAAGAGCATCTGTCACAGCATTGGTGTCACCTATTTTTTGGAACAATGTGCTTGACTCCGTTGTAAGGATTATACTGCTGGCAAGCATGCAGCAACCTCCTGCAGCAGCAAATCTGTGTGGGAAGCCAGATCTATTGCTGAACTATCACCCACTGGCCCTCTTGCAAGACTGATCAGCTGCATGCTGATGCTTGCAGGTCTGAATTTTCTGCTGGTGTATGGGAGTGTGCTGGGGTTGATGTATGCTGCTGGTTACCTTATCAGGTGAGGAGGAAGAGCAGCAGTGTATGCATCATGCATACAAAGACCAGAAGCAACAGCAGCACAACATTGTACTGAGCTGAAGGAATTGCAATAGACCAGCGTTGTTTAACAAGCCTGAGATCAGGTGACCTTTTCTCTTTTAGCAGCTTGGTGCATATTCTGGATCAGTCCACGCATGCAGTGTGACTCCTGACAGCAGCAGAAGAAGAAGCACATCAAGCAGTGAAGCTCAGTCAGTCAAACTTGTGTTGACCAGCCTGCAGTACGTTTCCTTTCACCTCTCTGTTGCGCTGCTTTGTTGTCCTGCACTGCTTTGTGATTTCCTGCAGGGGTAAGAACGTCCTCAGTTTCCCAGTAATACAGCGGCACAGATACTTCAGAATAAAGCAGCGGATGAGAGCATGTGAGCACCAGCATGGATGCTTTGCAATCACATTACCCAGGCAGTTTACCTGAGGGCGCTGCTGCCCAGCTAACAATTAGCAGCTTGCATCATCATGTACCTGGCATCATTCCAGTACATAAGTCAAGCAGTTGGCAGCTTACCACTCCTCTAATTGTTGTGCAAGGCTCTATCAAGCATAACATTGCAGCAGTGCATGGTCTCAAGCAGCTGTACCATACAGATGTGGCATCCCTGGTTATCGAGGTCCCTTGCACCACATGTAATGCTGCACTGCTGCTTCTGTCGTGCAGTGGCCAAGAGCTCTGTGGTTTTGCCCTCGGCGGCACTGCTGCCAACCCTCCTAATCACCTCACTGCTGCTGCCGGGCATCTCCTGGAGCAGCATTGACAGCAGCAGCTCAGCAGCAGCGGCAGCAGTGCTAGCAGCCTGGCGAGCAGCAGTGTTGTGTGTGTTTGGCTGGTCAGCAGGTGCACATATGTTGGAGGTCGTCTTCACTGAGCGTGTTGCCATGGCTACAGATGATGATCCTCAGCCCACTGCACCACTCATTGCAGCATTGAAGTACCCAGACCCAATTGTGCAGGTAAGACTGACAGTCAAGTGTTTGGTGTGTATATGGTATGTTGTTCGTGACAGCCTATTGTTGGCGTGTATTGTATGTCGTTTTCCGGCTCGCCAACATTGTATGCAACATGTACACTGCATCAGCGCACTCTCACAGCAGAATATACATAACAACATGCGATCCTGGACCCGCAGTTGCTCAGTCAAGTAAATTGGAATCATATTAAGCTGGTTTTTGTGAAAGTTTGTGGGATTCCACGCCGCAGGACTGGTGTTTGATGGATCTAGCCTCGGTTGCAGAGGGTGCAGCTGGTTGTACAAGAAGGAGGGCAGCACTATTTGCTGATGAGACAGGCAGCAATGGATGGACACCTCTTGCTACATACTGCTTGATTGAACTCAAGGACTTTGTACAGGTGAGGGGTTAGATGTTTGGGTTTCTATGCTTAAAGCCATTCTGGTACCCTCTTCTCTGTCAACATTATCGTTCATGCATCCATGGCTCATAGCACACTAGCCTTGCATAACAGCTGGCTGCTACCACCTCAAGCCCTTCTCTGCTGCTGCTGCTGCTGCTGCTGCTGCTGCTCAGGTGATGTCCTCGGCACTGCCCTCAGTTGTTGGTGCTGCTAATGCAGGCAGCGGTATGAAGTGGAACAGTCTGCAGTTGACAACATCAGGCCAGAGATCAGCCAGTAGACAGCAGGATCTGGCACTCTGGCATCTACAGGCACGATATGGAAGACTCAGTTGGTGTTTGAGGTAGGTAGCAGCGGTATTCCTGCTGCTGCTGCTGCTGCTGCTGCTGGTGACCACAACAGCTACTGCTCACCCAAGACCTTGCATTTTTAAATGCTGCTTGCAGTTATGCTGCCTTGTGTCATCACAAGAATGTTTACTGCCACTATGCCCTTGCTGCTGTTGCTGCTGGCAATATCCCTGCTGGCTCTGCTGCTTCTGCTGCTGTATCCAGGGTTGTGTCTGGTCTGACTGCTGCTGCATTGAAGCAAGACACCTACGGCTTGTTACAGCTGAGCAGTCCTAGTTTAGGTGATGTGCTCAGTGTGCAGCTGGCAGTAGTGCTGGTGCTCACAGCTTTCTTGAAACATACGGTGAGGAGTAGATTGTATCGTGTGCAACTGTGTACTGCTACTGCTAATGCATGCTTTTGCTGCATTCTGTAATCCAGGCGGCATAGTGACGCTGCACATGCACATCCCCACCTGGCTCAATAGGTACAGAAAGAGTTATGTTTTTTGTTTTGCCCTTGAGCAAAATCACTGCTGTTGTTGCTGTGAATGGTGAAATACTCAATCGTCCATGCAACTTGCACCCTCTACTGCCAACACCACCAGCTGCTGGGTGATGATGGCTGCTCTCCTTATCACTTGTACATGTATGAGCCAACCGTCACCCTCTTGCTGCTGCTGTACATGTTTCTGCTCAGAGTTCCATACCCAGTCGCCCACCAGGCAGGATTGGTAGGCTCATACAGCACTTGACACTGAGCAGCAGTGGCAGCAGCAGCAGGACCAGTGGAGCTTCACAGCAGCATGTGGATGTAGCAACCTGTGCGCTGCTAGATACAGCTAAGACCTGTACATACAGGATCACCAACACGTATGGTGAGGTGTTGTTGAGTGTTGTTGGGAAGAGCAGACCGCTTGTGGGGACAGCAGCAGAAGTAAGGGCCTTGTTAGCTAGTTTCCTTGCTTACAAAGAGTAGGAGAGCCAACAGGGGCAGCTTGAGATAGAAGACATAGCATCAGCTGAGGTAGTGACTGCTCTCTGGTACTGCAAATTATGGCCTGCAGCGCAGCGTGTGTGATGGCAGGCAATCGGCCGCTGACTGATTGTAAACGTGTTTGAACAGATCAGATCATGAAAGTTGTTATTCACAACATGCTGATCTTGAAAGAAAACATAGGTTGATCACTGCCGTAGATCGTCTGTACTCACAATAAGCATGCAGCGCCGATCTGTGGTCAGCATTGTGAGAAGTAAGGGTCTTGCCTTCCGCCTAGGAACATCAATCGCAAGTTAGCATCAATTACTTGCAACTTCCGCAGGACTCATGCCACAGTGTCAAAACACCCCATTGCAGTAAGCAAGCACTGTGACAACACCAATCAAGACCAAGACAACATGACACTGTGTACTACAGTGTAGTACAGCCTGTACAGCAGCCTGCACTGCAGCGATAGGTGACGCAGCGACCTGGACCATGCCGCACTAGCAGTGCTAGTGAACCAGCAGGAGCACTTGGCCCCATCGCCCTGCCTCAAGGTTACCAATTGAACTGTACACATGTGCCACAACTTGATGCAGATCAATAACCTCCCAGCTCAGCACTGGGAGGTGGTAGCCTGGAGCTGGTAGTATAGTATGAGTGCCCAGGGTGTGAAGTGATAGCCTGTGAAAATGGGCATCAGCCCAACAAGCCGGTGTGTCACATCATGTACCCACAAATCAACATGTCAATGCTGAAGAAACCTGTTCAACGAGTTGCAATAGCAGTTCAAGACCGCAGCTCAGCCCAGAATCGCTCCTTTGTGGTCCGATTGCAAGATTCAAATCCACCCAGCACACGCAGGTTCTTCAACCCAGTCAAGCACCTGAGAGCCTGTTCACATACTGTATGCGGCAGGTTTGGCAAACCCAGGCATGTCAGATGCTGTAAGTTGCCAATGGTCGGCAATGCTTGTGTGTCTTCAACATGCCACAAATCCAAATTTTGCAGCCTTGATAGCTGCTGCAACACTGCAATGAGATTGGCACTGTCAAATGCTTGATTGCTTATCTGCCACACGTGCAAATGCAGATAGGTAAGGTTGGTGAGTGCTGAAAGATGCAAGATGTCATTATTTTGCAGATCCAACCAAGGCCACAGCTCAAGCATAAGCCATTGCAGACTTGTGAGCTGCCCTATTGCCTGACAGATACTTTTCACGCGAGCTACATCTCCAATATCTGCATCCAGTGCATGTGCTGCATCTTCCAGCTCGCAGGACAACTCTAGTCTTGTCAACGCCGTGAGCAAGGATAGTTCTCGCACAAAACGAGACATATGCGAGATGCTGCCGTACACCCTGGGATATTCGTGCAGCGTGAGACTCACCAATTGCTGAGCAAGCTGCGGCCATGCTGGTGATGCTGCAGTCACATCTTCTACGTAGGTGTAGGACAGCTCGAGCCTTGTGAGGTGCTGCAGCTGCTTCAGTGACAAGAGGTCATCTGCAGTATTTGTTGAGCAGCTGATGCTTAGTTGCTGCAGCTGCAAATTCTGAGATGTGAAGCTCAGTGTCATGTCTGCTTGCTCGCTGTAGGTCAGCTCCAGTGTGCGCAACTGCTGAGGGAGATGGAACGCTGTCAAATCTTCTGGCACTTCTATATGTAGCTTCTGAAGTGCAGTCAGATGCACCAGATCTATGAATTCAGGCAGCCAATATAATTCCAGGTGCCTGTAGCTGTGTGGATTGTCAGTGGTTGCCTGCAGTTGCCTTTGACAATCTATGTATGGACCGGTTGTGTCTGGCGATCTGAGTGTGAGCTGAGTCAGCCTGGCTGCAGGAAGATTTGATAGCCAGGAGGCACTAACCAGAAAGCTGCTGCATGAGAATCCCTGCAGCTGCAATGGCCTTGATGGTACTGAACCTGCTACACATGCTGCTGTACTGTGACTGCAACCAAACGCTGATGCTGGCCGGAGTGCAGTCTGTAATGCCCACGCCAATGTGGCGTTTGCATGTGCTGCAAGGTCGATGCTCACTGGTGAGTCGGCTGAGACATCCGGTGTATCTATATTGATGCTGCGTACAGTACCAGCATATTTGAACACCCATTTACCCAATGATATCAAAAGAACATCCAAACCTTGGGCAGCTGCCACATAATCATCAGCATCGCAAGAGAGCCACAGAGTACAGCTGATGTCCGTAAGGCCCGCATCAGACTGCTGCACGGCTGTTCTCCAGGCTCTACATACTTGTATGAGTCTGCAGATGTTCTCCTGGTCTGCTGCAACTGCTGGGTGCTGCAATGCAATTGACAGGGCTTCAGAGTAGTTGACCTGCTCAAAAGCAAACAATAAAAGTACAGGTGGTCATCAGTAGCAACTGATATGCAAATGTGCGACTCAGCTGCAAGTGCGCTCTGTAGCTGGCAGGATGCCCGCTAGGGAGCTGGTCAGCGCACTGCATGTTAGCCACCTGTCAGGCCAGCGCACCTCCATAGATTGCAAGGAATGTCTTGTAGCCTGATGGCTGCTGAAAGCGGCAGTAAGGATGCGGTTTCGACGTGGGTGCGATGCTGCAGGGCGGTTCCTACGTACAACGGAGTTGCATGCAGCCTTGCGTTGTGTTCAAAACATACGTTGCTAGAGTGGACGCAGAGAACCATGAACAAGCTCAAGTGAAACGAATTCAGGGACTTGGCGACACTCTCTACCTGGGTTTATGGTTCTGGTGTCACTCATGAGTGATCAGTAGCTGCCACTTGCAAGTGTAGGACGCAAGACACCCTATTGACTACACAGCATTCAATTATCATGCTGTACCTGTAATCTTTTGGGCTCACAATATTACTCATACTTGTGCTTAGTGCGGACTTGCTGCTTCTATTGCAGTGGTTCAGTGATCACTGGTCATGACCAATGACAGTCATTCGCCGAGACTCTCATTGAATGTGCCAGGACCAGGATGAGTGCAGCAAGCTGTTGACACACACAATCAGGCCACTGAAACAACACCGACAAGCACTACACTGGTACCATCATCGCAAACCGGGCCACTGTCAGTGACAACTCAGCATCATGCAAATGACATTGTGTTGATCCGTCAGGAAGACGCAATTGCCAGCGCTCCACAGCAGCTGCAGCTGCAGCAGTTTGCAGCTCACCATGCACAACATCAATAGATACGATACAACCAGTGGGAAAGTGCATAGTGTTATCTTGCACAGCCCATCATGTTGACTATGCTGGAGTGAAAGTTGTCTATATCAGCCACTGCTACAGAGGCAGCCCGGCTGCCAACTGTTATCGCTGCATGATGACTGCACAAGAGCAACCTCTGTAATCTGATCTCGTGGCTGGAAAGCAGCATAGTGCTGATGACAACTTCGTTCAGACCAGTCACAGCCTGAACTTACGGCGCATGGATCGGGACCTATTCATATGGATCCATGCATGCGCCGCAAGTTGCATCAACATCCAGCCAGGCTGAGCCTGGGTTTGCCCGTCACTGTGACACTGTTTAACAGTGGCGGCAATCCCTGCAGACCGCAAACCACGCATCTATTTTAGGAACATCGCTTGGTGCTTTACTACAGGTCAACTGGTCAGGACAACTTGAAGCCGCAGGAGGTTCAGGGTCTGCTACATGTCCTGGCATTTTCTTCAGGTGGCGGCCCCTGAGAAGCAGCAAGTGCTTGCCTTTATCAGCCAGCATTGCATCATGCACTTTGCTGCACAGCCAACTCTCTGTCACTTCCAAAGTATGGTGCTTTATGAATATGGTACTTCATGATCATACATTTATTATACACCAAAATGATGTCACCAAAGCACCCGGCAAACACACCAGAAGGCATCTGGATCATCCAGATGTACGGTACAAGCTAGAGCAAGACATTATCCAACGTGATGTGCCTCAGGCTGCAACTATCAGTGATGATAGCTGCTCCAGTGGTGCTTCCGCTTGGCCAGCTCACGTAGAGTTGTTGAGCAGTTTGTGGCCTTTCAAAGTGTGATCTCTATGTCACCAACCGCCTGAGAGGCCCAGAGCTTGCAAATGCATTACGAAGGCATTGACTGGCATGTTTAGACTTTGCGGCAGCAAGACCGTCTTGTCGGACAGTGACCACAGTCAATGCTGCCGGGTTTGAAGGTTACAGAGTCTGTTGCATGTATCTACCTGCTTCTTTGGGTGGTGAATTTTTCTGAAAAACACCAAGTAAGCATAGTGTTTGATATGCTGCTTACTTATGCTATAAGTGGATGCATCCACTGCAATTTGCTGCATGAGCTTCAAACTTATGTTCTTTTACGGCAATTTAATGTTCCTTCACAGCAAGCCCCCCTGTCTCATTCTATGGGCCCCATAGTATGGAGAAAAACCAACTCGTCGATGGGTGCCTCCTCAAATCAAGAGCAGCATATTAGAGACTATGTAGCCTCAGATGAACTTGTCTCCCAAGATAATGCACTTAATGCCGTCAGGTTCAGGACCTGCACAGCCAGGTCAAACCAATTTCTGGGCTCTGTAGCCCAGCCTGATAGCGCATTGCCCTCAGAACCTATGTAAAGTACAACTTATGCTGCTCAAGGTCAATCGTCGTGCTTTTTACGTTGTACCTTTGACTGCTGACAGCGCAATGCTGACATGTCCGGGTTCACGTGGCTCATGTGGTCCAAGTAACAAATTTTGTGGAGACTCTTCAAGAGCTGCTCGCATGGTGTTGCTTGAGAAGCATTCTGTAGTGATTGTGAGTCAATTGTTTCACAACGCTGTAAGCATTGCTTTGCGCAAGTAAGATGGCTCAACTCGCTTTGCACCAGCATGGCAAGAGC
>LWCB01012697.1:0-14106 GCA_001630525.1 Coelastrella sp. M60
CTTCCACTGCACCTGCTGCCCCCAGCAAATGCCCAGTGGCGCCTTTGGTTGAACTGACATGAAGCTGTTGCACAGCATCTTCCCCAAAAACGATCAATATGGCCTGCTGCTCGATTTCATCCCCAACTGGAGTTGATGTTGCGTGCGCATTGATGTAGGAGACTTGTGTTGGTTGGAGTCCTGACCACTGCAGAGCTCGCTGCATTGCCAGGGCTGCTCCAATGCCTTCAGGATGAGGTGCTGTGATGTGATGTCCATCACCAGACATACCATAACCACGGATCTACAGGGCAGAGTTCACATGCAACACATATAGGATTCCTATGTTGATTGCCGCACAACATGCAAAGCATGGAGGAGGAGTCCTCAGTTGACAGCATGCCACCCGCAGATGCTGCCATACTGAGACATGTGATCCTGCTCAAACTCATCCGCAGCAAGTCACACATGTCAGCCGAACCAGGCTGAAGTAAATGCAGCCTGGACTCCCACAGCAGCTTACAGACTATGTGTGTGAAGCCACCAAGATGTGCCCTCTGCCGTGAAGTCCTGGAAGCAGCCATAGGACAGCTCACCTCAGCATACATCCTTGCTCCCCGGGCCCTGGCATGCTCCAGTTCCTCAAGCAGCAGGACTGCAGCACCCTCCCCCATCACAAACCCATCACGAGCAGCATCAAATGGACGTGAAGCCTTCTCGGGCGTTTCATTGTACCCTGTAGAGAGAGCTTTCAAGCGACAGAAACCACCAAGGGATATGGCATCTATGCAGGCCTCTGTGGCACCTAAAGCACAGTTTCAGTAACCACCACCAGTGCAAGCACCACATTGTTGGGATAGACATTCAGCTTACCATCTTGCTGGGTGCAACAGTCACAGGTGTCAATTCCTTTGGAGCATAGAGTGCCGTCACATGCCCAATCAAAGCCAACAGTGAGCGACGGTTTGGAGAGATCGACCGACCTGTCAAATGAGAGTCGATAGACGTGCAAATTACCACTGGACAGTATGCTGCAACTCTCTGCAGCCTACCTGCCAGCATGACATCTACATCTCCTCTCTGTATCATACGGAACCCATCCCCAATGCAGTGCACACCAGTAGCACACGCTGTAGATACAGCATGGTTGGGCCCTCGCAGCTGATGGCTGATGCTGACAGCCCCAGCGGCCATGTTGACAAGTATTCGTGGCACAAAGTATGGAGAGACACGCCTGAGCTTGTGGTCTACAATAAGTGCACCAGCGTCTGCAATCTCAGTCGTACAACTCATGCCGGCTCCTATTGTGACGCCTGTTGCTGCTTGATCTGCAGGAGACGTGGGAGACCAGTTGCCATCCTGTAGCGCCTGCTCGCATGCAGGGCAGGCAACAGCAGCGAGGAATTCAGCTTGCGATGTGTTGCTCGAACAACGATACACACCAAAGGGCAGCACAGTCTGACCAGCAGTTGCTATCAGATGTTATGTAGGTCACACAGTGATGATCACGTGGGTGATGAGTTGACTTGTGTGGCTGTAAGCATCTAGTCTGACGATTGGTTACCTCAGCAGCAGCAATCTGTGCATAGCTAATGAAAGGTGAACTCCTGCGGTTGTCCACTCCTGCTGCTGCAGCTGCTGCATCAGCCTGCTGCCGGGGTACAGCAGCTATGACTTGACAAGGCAAGTCCGTCAAAGCTGGTTGATGCGCCTGTACTGCAGACAAAAGGTGGCTGTGAGACATCAAACTTGCTTCGAGTGCATGCATCGTGGAGACAGGCAGCAGGGAACGGGGTGATGAATGGTGTTTGTGTTTGTTTTACACGCTTCTCTGCATTCTCATGCAGCCAGAGGCTGAAGAAGAGGAGATCAGCGTCCTCACAAAGTGGATACATGCTGATGAAGCTGTTGCCTGTAGATATGTCAACGGTGCTTTGCTGCTTGGCACCGTGATGCTGAACACTCTCATAGGGTTCTTGCAAGGATGTGATCAACTCATACCTGTGGTAGGTCTTCTGCTTGCAAGCGCCGCACTGCTGTGTGCCCCTGCACAAGTCTGTCCCAGCTGGCTGATGCCCCAACAGCAAGAGGAGACACGATGCCTATCCCAGTCGCGACCACTCTACGCTGTGGAAGCTGTGGAGGCTGTCCGAAGGGGTCTGATTGATGGGAATAACGCCGAGTACTGTTACAAGAGGTCTGTGCTGCTGAAAGCAGGCCATGCAGCAAGCTGGCAAGCCTAGTGCTACTGGTAAGCACTGCCACGGACGATTGTAACCTGAGAGCAATGCTCATGGTACAGGTTTTCACACGGTAAAATGCTCACGCCTAAGCGGCATGGTCTCGGAGACAGAGGTTGAGGTGACAACAGCGCGAACCCATATCTTCATGCACTAACGAGAGAAGCTTCGCAGTCCATTCTGCTTGTGTTGAATAATCATCCCTATCTTGCTGAGTTTCACGGCTGACGGCCAGCGACTGCACTGTCTAGCTGCACCCGCTGGGGCACAAGCTACAACCCAGAATGTGGTATTCAACTATGTGATCCGGCCAATTTTGTCTCTGACTGCGGTCACAATGACGAGTCATAAAGAAGATTGGAGTACTCAGAACACTTGTATGATTTGAAAGGCACCATGCTGATGGCTTGCCTGCAGGCAGTACAACCTGTACTGTGCAAACAGTTGACACTGCCGTAACTCCTGCTGGCCAGAACATGGCCATACCTGTACTAAAATCGCCCATCCATGGATTTGTCTTGATTCTCCTGCGTTGGTCCGTCTGTCCCGGTACTTCAGGTCCAAGCCAGGCTGTGCACTCAGGTTGATCATAGAAGCAATATTGTGCACATCGTGCAGCCTCAATCACACTATATCATACAGCACCAAATGCAGCTTATCAATTTAAACTCCGTGGATCAAACTCAAGGAGACTCAAGGTGTCAGCTCGCCTCAGAACAGCATGCACATCGTGATCACTTTGTTTAGCACAGCTGTTGACTAGCCTGGCAAAGCCATGCACAACCCCTGGCTTCTACATGCCAGATTCACTGGAGAGCAAGCTGAAACATGTGACTCTTGATCATTAATGTGTCTGCTAGGAGAAAACTGAGGAGATTCTGTGGTTGAGGTATTGATGCCTTTCCAGGCAAGGCTGTCATGTCCTTATCAAGGCGCGCAGCCCGGGCGCTCGACTAGGGCTACTGCTAGAATCAGACTGACAGCAAACGTGAACGTGTTATGGAGTGAACTCCTAGTAATTGTATGGTACTGCGTGGTGTCACGCTGCTTAGCACCACAGTAAAGACTAGCAGCGGACTTTCACCTCATCTTGGTGGTACATAGGTATCACAATTGGCATTCTATCCACAGTACATAACGGGACAGTAGAGACTTGCAAGTGCGGTGTTTGGCAGCATCAGGTTTGCAGGACTGGCGATCTCTACCCGCCAGTTTACCCGACGATTCTGCTCCATTGCACAACTCTCTTACTCCTGCACAACGGCGACAGCCTTAGAGCCGGATACTCCCTGCAACGTCGCTAGTGCAGCGCAAAAGAAGACGCTGTGTGGCCAACAGCAGCAGCGCTAGCAGCAGCAAGACAGCCACTATGACGATGACCACACAACCAATAACAGATGCTGCAGTGATAGCTACCGTACCAGTAACACCTAGATGCACTGATGAAGATATGCTCAACATGATAAACAGCTACGACTGCTGGGTCTTTGACCTGGATGGTAAGCCTGCCAGGCTGGCATTAGAAGCAGCAACATCAGCAGCAGCGGTGGTGGTGCGACAGCGTCAGCATCTGCTGTAAGCAACGTAAAGGATGGCAAGCAATAACATACGCAAAGTTCATGCAGCGTATGCTATGTCACTCAAGTCCCATACTCAGGTCACAGACAGCACATATCATTCTAGCAGTCTCTGGCAGCCAGATCACTGTTACAAATTCAGCACTCAGTCCCAATACTGACTATATGCATGTCATGACAGGTACTATTTGGCGAGGCAGCGAACTTATTGACGGAGCCGTTGAAGTCTTGCAATTGTTACAGCGCCTGGTGAGTGAAGACTTTCAAGCAGCAACAGCATAGCAGTAGCTCTCACCCTCGCCTGTTCATAACAGCAGCCCCACACTGATGTTGCTGCATCTCCTTAGGCCAACACATATCATGTGACTTGGCACTCTTCACTTGCTGCTGCTAAGCCAGCCTCTCCATGAGAATCGGACTTATAGGAGCATGCTATATGCGCAAGAAAAAAGAGAGAGGTTTTAGCTGCAGGAAGATGTAGCTGAGGATTTCCATCCTTGCACAGCTGCCACTTATTCTGCCGTCTGGCCGCCGAAAGCTTGTGATGCAGCCATGCATGTATTGCAGCTCACAAGATGCCAAATATGCACACCCAGCTGTCAAGTGAGAACGCGGTGTCATGTTCCCATGTGCCTGTTCAGGGCAAGAAGGTGTTGTACATGACCAACAACAGCATGAAGTCTCGCAGCAGCTATCTGGGCAAGTTTATTCAGCTGGGAGTGCCAGCACATGTGGTAAGGCTGGGTGCTGCTGGTGTATGCATGATGACTATGTTAGCATACTGGTTCTTGACTGCAGCAGTAGTGGGACCAGCACCCAGTTTAATTGGCATGTGATTCAAATAATGCGTGGCAGACTTCTGTGATTCAACCCTCGTTACATTATGCATGTGCATCTCCTCGCTGTTCGGACGTACGACTTGCAGCAGCATGCGTATCAGTACAACTGCAGGCTTCAAAGTAGTCAAATACCCTATGTGTGCTCTCATGTGGGCATTGCTTGCAACTTTGCAGAATCTCAAGGCTATGTTGCTGTATGTTTCTGCTTTTGCTTGTCCAGGATGACATCTACTGCAGTTCTTATTCTGCTGCTGCGTACTTGGACTCCATTGGCTTTGACCGCAGCAAGAAAGTATATGTTGTTGGCGAACAAGGCATCATAGGTACGCACTCTGTAGCATGTCTGCAGCTGGCTCTACCACCAGTTGCCACCTGTACTTTTCACCTCCTACAACCATGAACTGGTAATGGCAAACAAGAGCCAAGAACACACCGCTCTGAAATATGCACAGGTATTTGTGACAACTTGACATGCTGGTGGGGCTCGGCAGGTCATGAACCCTGTGGCTAACCACCCGACATACGTTTTCATGAAACCTTCCCTTCCTTGCAAAACGATATGTCAACTGTTGTGACCTACAGACGAGCTCGCTGCTGTGGGTATTGAGGCATTTGGTGGCCCTCATGACAATGACAAGCGCTGCTCATTCAGTCAAGAGATGATGCACGACCCCCAGGTAAGCTGATAGTGGAGTGAGAGCTTCAGTATGGAATCTTGGGCTACTTGTCCAGAAGAGATCTCTGATATCTTTTCATCGTGTACAGTAGTATCCCGGCTGTCAGCTGCTAAGTTCCACAGGGACCGGTGTTGCATCTCTAGCCCCCAACACACCCAACAACAAGACTCTGAATTTGTTACTGCTTGACGGGGTTTGTTACCACTTGCTTGACATTGACACCCGTTGCACTGCTGTATGTCCAGGTGGGAGCTGTAGTGTGCGGCGTTGACCCTGGCCTGAGCTACTACAAGATCCAGTACGCATCCATGTGCCTGCTACAGAACCCCGGGTGTTTGTTTATTGCCACCAATGCTGATGCAAGAGGTCACTTCACACCAAATCAGGAATGGGCGGGGGCAGGAGCTTCAGTAGGTGCTATAAGAGGTGTGTGGTGAATCCTGCATGTGCTATGTGTTTACAATGCGCATGTGAGAAGTATGTCTTCTGTGACGTTCGCATTGCAGCAGATTCAGGTCACTGGTCACCATATTGCCACAGCTGCTACATGTAATTGGGAGATAGGCAGCAGCAGCTTATTCATGCAGTTGCTCTAGGTGACACTGCTGGAACTTGATAATGTGTCATGCATCCCTGCTTGTCAATGCAGCTGTTGTAGAGCATGAGCCCGTCATCACAGGCAAGCCATCACCTTTCCTCATGTCGGACATCACAACCAAGCATGGTGTGTCCCCCAGTCGCAGCATCATGGTAGGAGACAGACTTGACACTGATGTTGCCTGGGGACTCAACACAGGCATGGCAACACTGCTGGTCATGACAGGTGGGGGTAGAGCTGGTCTGACAGATTGCTAACAATACACTTGGCTGTCGATTATGCTGCGTACTTGTCAGCACACCTCAATGAATGCTTTTGCTGTTTCAGAGACCTTGCAGGCCTTCTTGCTGAATTTGGCTATCATATGGCGGCCGGCTGAGCTGTAATTTTCATCTTGTGCAGTGCACAGTGTTCTGACAAGGTCTAGCCAAGTGCAACCTGTGCAGTGTACTAGATGATGATACAATGTGTGTCTCAGAGGGCGCGTGATTTACGTGCTGCTCAGGGATAACTGATGATAAGCTCCTGGCATCCCACCAACAAGGCCTGATGAGCAGTAGTGCAGGGGTGGTTGTCAAGCCACACTATGTGATGGACAGCTTGGGAGACTTGAGGTCTGTGGTGCCACTGTTGGAGCAACAGACCAGCCAACTGACAACAGCCTTATGACTTATGGTAGAAGATGCCACCCATATATGTAGTATGAGCTGTGTCATGGTCTGCAGACGAACCAGATGCACTGCAGGTACATGTTATGGGATGTAATCCACCTTGAAAGAACCATAGGTTTGTATCATGCCATGATGGGGCAATGTGAAGCAGGTCGAGCAGCCGGATTGTCAGCCGGCCAGCTGAAACACTGTTGGCTCACGGCATTCAGCACTTCCAGACCTAGCTGGTGCACATGTGCAGGCAGTGATCCATCTCTTTATTATCACCACCACTCAGTCTGCAAGTTGCTGAAGATAATGGCAGCGCTGCTCACAGCAGCACTCGTCTGTAGCTGCTAGCAGCAGTCCTGGCTCATACTTGGCATCCTTCAAGTTGCAGTGTAACTCTGCCAGTTCAACTTCAAGTGGAAGCCCTGGGTAATGAGAACAGAGACCAACGTTACGCACTGTTGCTTGGTTAACGTTGCTGAGGTTGGCAGCCTGCTGCCTCAGGCACCTTCAAGTTGAAGTTGCTGGTGAGCCCAACCTGGCATCAAATGCTGTCTCACTTTGCACAGGTTCAAGGCACCTGACGACCACCATCGCTGCAAGCTAGCTTCGCGTGTTACAACTTGAAGCTACCTGCGCTTGTTGAGCATTTTGCCATGGCCAGCAAGGCCTTGGCGGCCCTGCACTGCTGCACACACTTGTTCAGTGATGCTTTGTAACCTGACCTCCATCTCACAGCAAGCAGGTCACTTTCCTCTACTTGCTGCTCTGACTGCTGTGCTTGCTGCTTTGTTTGTCCCTTGTCAGTTGCACCCCTGCAACTGCAAGAATCTTCCACAATAGCTTCATCTGCTGCTGAGGCACTGTCTATCCGTCTCATATACTGCTGCAGCAGCAGCCTATCTTGCTCCACTGACGTTTCCAGAATCTGCAGCACATGTTGACAAGTGTCTTCAAGACACTGTATCGCCATCTGCTCGCTGCTCAGAGAAATGGGTAGACCTTCATGAGCCCAGTGACCAGTCTGCCTCAGTTCCCAGGAGGTGGCAGCCGACTGCCTGCATAGTGTAAGAAAGTGAGATGTACAGGCTCTGAAAATGCTTCTTATGTGGCTGTGAACTGTCTAGGTAACAGTTTAATACTGCAAGCAACAGGCCTACGGCAGTTGTGCTACATTATCATCCACGGCTCCAGACTTCTGTAGAGGCAACCGCTGCACCACTGCTGTATACCAGCTGATCCTTCAATCAGGTGGCCAACTCGGTACTTGCTCGATCAAGCATTGTTGAGACTCAAGCTCCCAGCCATTGCTTCGAAATGCTGTCGCAATAGCAGCATCTGTTACAGCTGGACCACCACGGCCACCTCACCTTAGCGCCAGCATGAGTTGCCATGATGGTGTGCCACTAGTAGACACCCAACAATCAGCAGCACAAACATCAAGACTCAACGTCAGAGGCTGCTGCTGCTGCTGCTGCTGTCGCTTCCACTGCCTGCCTTCTCCTTGCTGCTGCCGATGGCGATGCTGCACCAGCTGCTGCATGCAGTCTGTCAGGATACTGATAGGCAGCAGTGATGTGTCATGGGGGTTGTTGTCCAGGAGGAATCCATATAAGTCTAGCAGGTCCAGGTTGCTGTGGCGGCCATAACACAGGAACACTTGATCACCTGCTTGATATCTGCATGAGCAGTAGACAGATGTGTACAGGGCCAGACACATGCAGGGCATGATTCAATACTCACACGGCAGCACTGGGTCCATGCCCTTATTAGTTCTGGACCATGAGGACTCGACTCTGGAAACACACCACACGTGCTAAACACCACTCCTCTCACAAACAGGTACTCCAACAGGTATTTCAACTTGGACCACTGCTAGAACATGCTCAGAAGGTCATGCCTAGGATGCCTGCAAGGCCGTCAACAGATATCTGACATTAGCGACTGGTTGCAGGGCGGTAACAACATTTCAGTATCGCATCCATGCAGCAGCTATTACAGGCAGTAGAGCTCCCTCACCTCTTACGAGCTAAGATTTTGTAGACTCGTTCCTTGCTATCAAAGAACCCATCACCACACAAGCTGCTGGTACTGCTGCTGCTGTCTTTGACATCATTTTCCTGAACTTGAGCATCTTGACTGCTTGCAATCAAGCCAGAGCAGCTTTCATCTGCATCACTTGCTGCATACTTAAGCGTTTCTCCCAGCTTCTTCCCATCCTCGTTGATATCTGCTGTCATTGCTGGAACTACCACTGAAGTGGTGTTATCCTGGCGCCTGTGAGCACAGCTTGCTTGCCGCGGTTGTACCTGGTGCTCTGTGTCAGCATCTCCAGGGTTCTGTTGTCCCCCCGCTATAAGCTGCTGAGCTGTTTGCAGCAATGTGACCTCATGAGGTGCTGCTGGTGGTTGATAGTTATGTAGATCAGCTAGGGGTGTCAGACAACCAGTAGGGGGGTCATCAGGGTGGTACATGGTGCGGGACAGAACACACGAGGAGGACCAGCACCAGGCACGCCAGCTCAACCACTTCTTGGCAACACCTGGTAAGTTGATTCCCAAAGCAGATGAAATGATGAGGCAAAATGCAAGCAGGCTGGGGTGGTAGGTGGCGGAATGGTTGGTAGTCTGGCTAGAGGTGATGCGTGCACAGTCAGCTGGTGCGACAGTGAATCATCAATGCGCAATATCTCAGCAGAGAGATGCAGTACAGGGGGCATCAGACGCAACCTATCTATCTGCTGGCTGACTAATACAGCATTCCATTGGGTGATGGTGTACATACTTAACGCCTGTAAGGCTGGTCGCGCTGATGCCCAGTCACTCCTAGCTTTTGTCACTGCTGCTGCGGCTGCTTCTTGTGCATATTGTAACTGTAACGCTTGTATTGCTGCTGATGGCCAGTTGAGTAAGGTGGTGTACTGCTGGGGGAGCTGCCTGATGTAAGGGTGCCAGAATGAGGCTGGACCCTTGGAGGCTTCATGCAGAAGGTGAATGCACAGAACCTGTATGAATAGAACAGGGTAAGGTGGGGGTGGTGCTGATGGTTGCAGTTGTAAGAGTGTTCACACTAGTGAGACTGTCTATGTAGCCATGATCATGTTGACTGTGAGCGATCGGCTTGTCCTTGAGGCTTGTTGTGATACATGCAACAGCCTATGCTACACAATTAAATGGGACAACTAGCTGTCTGGTATTACACTATTACAAGGCACTGTAGTACATACTTTGCACCGGAAGCTGCATGAAGAGCCTGTTGCTAGGTTGGAATACTGGACAATTGCCAATGAAGCAGCACCTGGTGACTGCTGAGTTGATGCCTGTCCAGCACTGCAGCTAGCTGAAGGTCCTTTCTGGCGGATAGTACGCTCATCAGCAGCTGCTCCGGCACTGTCATGGTAATAGAGTCAGACTCAATGGCATCAGTGGCTATGATCCCTCTCCAGCCCTCAGGCACATATCCTGGCACTACATGGTGACTACAGATACCATGCTGATCACACCATGCGAGGAAGGCACCGTCTGCCATAAATGTGCATTACATGAATGCCATCGAGCCACAAACAGGCCCCCGCCGTTGCATGCGACGATGAGTATGGTCACTTGGTCGGTAGTACCAGGCTTCTGACGGGGTAATGTTGTTCAGCTGACACCATGACCCCAGATCGGTGCACACAGTTCTCATCCTTTCGACAACCATAGCAGTGATGCAACTTGCAGCTGCTAGCTATGACAACCAGGCTTTCGCTGTGCTGGATGTACTAACTCAAGCTGCCGTAACGTTAGTATTTGATTGCAAGAGCGCTGCAGAGCCCCTGCAATGCCTTTACAACACATGGATCTGCTTGTGATTTCTTTTACTGACACGCTGTCCGGTATGTTTGTTCATTCGGTGTCCACCACCATCATTCAGTAGACACTCGCTTCGGCCTAGGCCTCTGGCCTCTGTTGGTATGCTCACAGAGCTCTTACTTCAACCAATTGAAAGAAGACATCAAGTTACAAACAATAGTCACACAACCTCACCTCCAACGTCTGACTTCCTTGCGCTGCCCAAATGGCTAAGCTCATGAAGGTACAGCAGCATCAGCTGGGATGTGTGCAGCATGTAGGGCCCCAAGTGCCCGCGCACTGATAATCCTTGTTTTCCAACGTAGATGCTGCAGCCTTTGGAGTCCGAATACGTGGACAGACGCTTTGATGGCTCAAAGGTATTTGCAGCTGTCAGCTTTGCTACGTGCTGCGCCTGCATCCAAGCTGCATGTGTCAGTAAAGGCTCTGCTGTCAAAGCGATTCATCTCCTGTAACTGTTTCTCAGGAAGAATACTTTCAACAGCTAGGGAAGTCAAGTACACTGTACATAGGCAACCTTTCCTTCTACACCACAGAAGACCAGGTGTGTAGTGTCACGGAGCTCATTCGGTCAGTACTGCAGCCCATGTCACGCTTGCCAGTATGTATGGCCTTGTACAGCAGCACAAGGCAGTGTGAACAGTCCACATGGCAGGAGCAGGCCCAGTCCTCCACAGCGCAGCAGACCCTACAAGCCCAAGTATCACCCGGCCGCGTGTCTCAAGGGTGTTCTTAGCTGCATGCACTGTTTATAGGGGTGCTGTCACAGCAATCACCACGAGCCGTTTCACAGTATACTTCTAACAGCAGCACTTGCACTCACCAATCGCAACTGCTTCTTTACATTGTCTTCTGTATGTCTCCTACAGATATATGAACTGTTCTCCAAGGTGGGTGTGGTACAGCGGGTCATCATGGGCCTGGACCGCAACAACAAAACGCCTTGTGGCTTCTGCTTCGTGATCTACCATAGGTGAGCAAGTTCGTAAAATACTATTTTTGCTACTGATCCACTCCTGTCATGTCGAGGTTAGTTGCTTGAAGCTAGCTAGCAAGCATGCTTGCTTGCTGTGATCTAGGGTCCCAGAAATGCTTGGTTAACACACTCATCAGCGATGGGCGCAGCTTGTGCTGTGGGTTATATCAGGGACGATGTCCTGTATTGTTGATGCACGGCTATTGGCATGCCACTTTGGTCAAAAGTCACAGCAGCATTGTTTTTGTTTGTAGTCAACCAACTCACGCAGCAGCATGCCATCTCTGGTGCTGCACTCCAGATGGGTGCAAGCAGTCCAGCAACAGCTGCAGCCCAGCAGATTATGCTGCAATCACAGCAGTGTCCTTATTGCCCTGATCATCTGTTAACTGTCTTGTCACAGACGACAAGATGCTCTGGCGGCAGTCCGCTATCTGAATGGAACCAAGCTTGACAACAGGCAGCTGCGTGTAGATGTTGACTACGGCTTTGAGGAGGGAAGACAGTTTGGTCGAGGTAGAAGTGGAGGACAGGTGAGGCTGCCTGGGTGTGTGGAAATGTCTCCGCGTTTCTAGCATACATTCACGTGTTGAAATGTTTGTGGTGTTGGCTGTGAATGGCAACAGCAAGTCGCGTCACTGATCAAGCTCAACATGCATCTGCTGAAGACGCCCTCCTGTCAGGCAATGCATACCAGCAGGATGATGCTGTCTGCCTGTTGTTACGTTCTGTTGCTACATTCTGTGGCTGCTGTCTGTGGCCGAACCAGCGTATCCTGGTGTTGCTGCTGCCGCAGGTTCGTGATGAGTTCCGGATGGATTATGATGCTGATAGAGGAGGTTACGGACGTGTGATGGCGCAACAGCTCTCTGCTCAATCCAATGCAATGTGGCAGCAGGTGCAGCTGGGGGCGGGCATGGGGCCAGCAGTGGGTGCAGCTGCTGTCAACCCCATGTACTTCGGGCAGCAGCAACGGGGTGCTGGGCAGCTTCAACAGCAACAGCAGCAACAACCAGCTGTGGCTTCTGCAGCAGCAGGCGATGAAGAAGAACCAGCAGCTGAAGATGATGACCAAGTTGCCATCAATCCCAAATTGAAAGGCCGTGGTGCTGAAGCAGATGAGGAAGATTATCTCCACGATGGCTCGGGGCCCAGAAAGAGGCAGCGATTGACTGTTACAGAACCGGATGGTGATGCCGCGGGTGCTGAGCAGTATGCAGAGCAGCAACAACAGTCTGAGGATGGCGATCAAGCAAGCCAGGAGCAGGATGATGCTGAACAGTAACAGCTGGTCTGCAAATACTGTGCATCTGATAGCTGTACTAGGCACCTTACTTGTTGCATCGCTAAATCGTCTACACTGTTGCCATAGTCTGCGAGGGCATCATGTTTAGATACGGTATCTGAACACCTGAAAAGAATTTTGAACAAGGTCTTGGTGTTTATTTTGCTGACACTGGCGGCTCAGATGATAGCAGCGCCACCCCATATCTGAGCACTGCTCATCAGGACCAGCTGGTCTGCATTTGAATTTCAGGCTGAGGAAGTGCATAAGTGTGACTAACTCGTTGACATAGTATACCTTCACAGTGGAACAACATGTTCAGCCGTAGAACGCGTTGCTAGGCATCCCTGCATTGCCAAAGTTGATTATACATGTACATATGTACCTCTGCCAGACCCATGCGCTTGGCACCAAAATATGGGGCACTGTCAACTTGGGCAATGCAGCAGTGCATTAAGACAGATTAAGCTGACAAAGGTGCAGGCATTACTTAGAGGTGGCTGGCAGGATTGCTGATTACTGGGCAGGGGCGATGTGAGCTTTACCAGCTGGCATAATGGTTACAGCTTATGCTTATGGCGCAACATACAGCAGAAGTATGCAGTGCAGGGATCATCAACATCAATCAAGTGCCTTATAGCTGACTGAAACATACCTGACGCCCTGTAAGCTGATCGAGCTGATGCCCAGTCACTCCTGGCTTTAGTCACTGCTGCAGCGGCCTCTTGGTTCTGCTAGTGCAGCTGCAATGCCTTTGCTGATGCGGTTAGCCATTTGGAAAAGATCAGATAGCAAATATAGTCAGATACCACAACATCACACGCAGTGTTGTGAGCTGCCGTCCGTGGTTTGCTGCACCTCCATCGTCAGTTTGAGTGCCGGCAAAGCTGGATAATTAGAAACAAGACACTGCAGCAATCAGCATGGTTGTACGGCGATCGGAACCAGGGGTGGCACAGGATTCTTTGCCTACCCCCCTCGAAACCATTCAACTTCATCGTGCCTGAGCTGCACCCTGGGCACTATGCACAGGATGTACAACTATGCATAGGATGTACAACTATGCACAGGATGCAGCAATAGGTTTCCAAGGTAGTGCAACTGGATGCTGCATGATGGCAATGCTTGATGTAAACAGGCTCCCCCTTGCATAGAATTGGGAGTTTGTCGTTGAACAGTTGCGCTGGCCGGTTGCTATTGCAGGCAAGCATGAACAAAGCCATGGATGTTTGTTCGCTTCCTTGGGCTGTGAGTGTAGCAATAGGATAGGTAGGCCTTCCCTTCACTGGCAGGGTTGCTTGGCATGCAGGTTAGAGTCACATGAACGTTCAAGCTGTACACACATGTTCTGACAGCATTGAGCATCTCAGTGGCAGTTATAATTGTGGTCCAACATGCCCATAATCACTTACTCAGTCTCAGCAG
>LWCB01012706.1:0-10626 GCA_001630525.1 Coelastrella sp. M60
CATAGCCTACGTATTCTGAGCTGATCTTTAACATGTATCTGCCCTGCAAGGTGATGTTTTACAGTTTGGTGAACGTACTCAGCTGCTGCATCTGAAGGGAATCTGTTTGTGGCTGAGGTGTATTTGTGGGGGTGTATGTCTCTTGATGCAGGAGTCCTCAGCTCACAGTCAACCTTCCAGGAGGTGTGGCGTATTGTGCTGTAGACACCAGTGTGCCAGGAGGCCCTCTGCGGACTGTCACAGTCAGGGACGCAATTGGAGACCTGCCTCCTATTGAGAACGGACACAGCCTGTGAGTAATCTGATGTCTGGACAGTTGCTCTATAGTCTGACCATGGGAAGCCTCAGGCAGGCAGACGCTGCTGTGCGCACAGAAGTATATTTGGACGACTTTTCTTATCAGAGTTATGCTTATACAGCATAGGCGCTCACTTTGCCTACTAGTGCATGGTGTGTCAGCAATGCTGCAAGTCTGCTGATTCAAGCAGCGGTCAATCGCATGCAGGGATGTCATGGACTACACTGGCCCACCTGCCAGTGCATTCCAGCGCTGTATGCGCAGCCAGGCTAAGCAGCTGAGGGATCACATCTGCAAGGAGATGAACCCCTTGAACCTGGAGAGGTGCAGGTGAGAAGAGGCCGACTGGCGTTTTAGATTGTATCAGAAACATGTCTGGCTTTGCTACAAATGTCGAGTGCAACGCAGCTGGTGTACCTGAGGTTTGATGCCCTGGAATGCCTTTCCCTGGCGAGCTGTTACCTTGATTGTCCTGGAGTCGCACTTGCATGGCTACTCCTGATCTGCACAGAAGCTGCCAGTGCTGCTGTAATAAGTCTCTGTGTGTTGCGCTGCAATTCAGGTGCATCCCCAAGGACACCCCTGGTGCTGACTGGCGTGTGCTGGTGGACATTGTCAAGAGTGATCCCAGCAGGGAAAAGTACCAGGTAGGAGCAACTGTAGCACTGCAGGTTGGAACTTTGCGGTTGTCGCTGATCTATTATCGTTTAGTGTATTAATGGTGTTTTGCCTCCCAGACCCAAGCATCGTGGTGTGCAATCTTAGCCGACAAGGCATCGTCGTTGGTCTACAGGGTCAACCACTTGTTCCCTGGTGCCTGCCCAACACAGCTGCTAGACACAACGGCTGGCGGGGTTTGTTCGGTCGTTTGGACCTTGACGGTCACTTCCCAACCAGCACAACTGATCCTCAGCCCATGGGCAAGGTGGGACAGGTGTTCCACCCCAACCAGGACAGGATTGTCAGCGTCAGGGAGTGTGCACGATCACAGGTGAGCTGTGACTGATACATGTCCTGTGGTAACCTAATGTGGCTACAAGTTTTGTCCGGCTCAATCTTAGGGACTACTAGAAGGGTGCATACACTACTTACTGTCCTGCTGACAATCCTTGACACAAGATAACTCTGTCGCTATCAGGCATGGCTGCTGCATGCTGCAGCCATACCTGATAACAACAAAGCAATTGGGTGCAAGTTCCAGTGGCACACAGATGGCTTCTTGAACAAGATGGTGCTCATATGTTTTTTGCAGGGCTTCCCTGACCACTTCCTTTTCAGCGGGAATGTTCATGCTCGTCATAGGCAGGTCGGTAATGCTGTGCCTCCTCCTCTGGCAGCATCACTTGGGCGTCAGCTGTACAAGGCTCTGCAGCAGACCCACAAGGAGAGGAAGGTCTTGTTTTAGGCCGCAGCTGCAACATGCGTAAGCTTGTTGACAGCCTGGTGAATGTATATGCGTGTTCATACGTCTGCCTAGTGAATTGTATAGGTTGTAGTGGACACTTGTGTCGTAGCCAGTTGATGATCAGGCGTATGTTCATACTGCAGCGGTTAAGAGCCAGACATATGCATATGGCTGCAGCAATGCAGCGACGAGTGATCAGCCACGTAGTGACAAGGTGCTTTTCTTTCAACTATGCGAAGATTCGTTGAACTGCATGGTCACGTGTGTCTCTCGACAGCAAGCGTGGACGTCCAGTTGCAACCTTAAGCGTCTATGCTTCGCGAGCGCAACCAACGCATGGTCACTGGAGGTCCCGTGCGCAGGTTGGCCGAAGAACCGGATGTGAGTACACCAGATATGTGACCAAACAAATTATCTCAACACATTGCAGGGTTACGGAGTTGTGCAAAGGGTGTTTTGATAGTGCTGGGCCGACCCGGCTGCATCGTAGTGTTGCGCATCAGTGCGCCTGGATGCATGAAACATGCAAGTCACTTGCTAATTGAATGTAACAGTGGGTTAATGAACAAAAGCGCTGCACAAATGCCGGGCGCCCGACAGCACTGAGAGGTCAATGATACGAGGTCACTTTGACATTGTCAGACTGGGCCGCAGAGCACTTCCAATGTCACAAGGAGTAAGCGATTCAAACCCTAGCCACATTTCTTTCTCTGTCGAGTCCAGTGACCACTTTAGCTATGTACGGGCTACTTCTTTTGCTCGGCTGCCTGTGGGCGTCGTGGCCCTATGGTGCATCGCATGGTCTGATGATACACCCCAGGTCCAGAAACTTCAATGCATACTTGGAAAGTCGTGAATGGTGCCCTCATTGCCTGAACGCTGGTGGTGAGTACGGTCGCTTCAACGTCCAGCACACTCGGTCCTTGTCTTGACCGCTGGTGATCGGTATGCCTGTCAAATAACATCAGTCTAGTAACTTTTTTATGGGCTTACAGGCAATGGAAAGGTTTCCGGAGGGCAGCAGTGGCCGGCAGGCAAGCACGGTCACTGTGGAGATGCTTACGATCAGGCAAAGTGGGACGTTGCTGGACCCTTGCAGACGATCTACGCGGCAGGGCAGGTGACCAACGGCAGTATAAAACAAACAAAACACTGTTTGCGGCGTAATCGTGTCCCACCTTCGCAACTATATGGTGCATGCTTGCTTGCTTGCTTCAAGGACACCTCATGTGTGGTGCCTCCACAGCCGATAATACAGTCCTGCTGCAGCCCCGGCCGGGGTACCGCGTCATTTCTTACCACCCATGACAATTGCTTCCATTTTTCTCATACAAAATGTTGCGGCCTGCAGGATATCAATGTTGACTTTCTCATCACAGAAAACCACCTTGGCAGGATAGATGTGAGCATCTGTGCTATGGATGCCAAATTCGGAGACGACAAGTGCACGCAACTTACCAGGTGAACTGCATGAATGCTACTCATGTGAAAGTCATCAATTTGTTAGAAGCAGTTTCTGCACACCACCTTGATCCCGCACCGCAGCAAGGTGCGTTCATGCCGCCAGACTCTTGAGGTGGTAAAGGTGGATTTAACTCACCGCACTGCAATTGCATCCGGGAAATTCTGCCAACACTGAAATTATCATGGCATGTCATGAAACAAATGATGTATGTGTATCTGCCAGTAGGTGGCGTGAATGCAGGTGCTGCGGATCTTGTATGTGCCAAATATGTCGCTCAATCACAGCATTAAAGCTCATGATCTTCAGTGTGGCTGTTGTCCAGGGTTGATGGCAAGGGCGAGTTCTGGTATTTACCGTTCATCCCTAACTGGTCGGGGGGCAACAGTGGAGTGGAGAGGCCAGCATACAGGTCAGTGTTTGCAGCTGACTTGTACGTTACAAGTCAATACCACCTGGCACCCGAGCATAGATGACTCTGTATGTCATTATCAAGGGTCAGCGAACGAGCAGCAAGTTTAGGATTGAAGAAGCACCAGGTTTCTGGTTGGAAATGGGACGCAAGGAGTGAATTAGGTACAGATTGCCAATGACTACTGACCTGTGCTGGCCTGATCAGCACGTTACATACAATAAATCATACAAGTTGTCAGGCATACATGCACAGCAATCCAGAAAACTGCTGACCTCACAGGATGTGATTGTGAGATAACATACAACTGGTGAACACACCTGTACCCGACATACACTTTGCCCATGTCTATGCTCAAAGCAACTACTCACTGGTCACTAAAGGACATACATACTGTTGCTCTCATTGTGCAGTGATGGTAGCTTTGGCTGGTATGTAATGCCCAGCGTTACAGCTGACATGGGCTGCACAGACCCGAACACTCCTTGTGACCACTACAAGAACTACTTTGCCTACCGCACACAATGGCGACTGCCAGAAGGCTTCACCTGCAGACGCTGCAAGCTGCAGTGGCACTACCTGACAGCTCACAATTGCTGGCCTCCTTGTCCAGAGGCAAACAGAGATGAGGTCACTTGCAGAAATGTTCAGGCATACGAGACATGTGGAGAGCCTCAAACTCCATATCCTGAGGAGTTCTGGAATTGTGCAGACGTGAGTTGACTAGTGGTGTTGATCCAGTGCAGACTACTCAGCTTGCCGACTAGTGGTGTTGCTCCAGTGGTTGCTGGCAGTACTGCCGTATTGCTCACACATATGACTTTGCAAACACTGCTATTGCTCATGGAGATTTGGTTGCCATCTGGCCCAATGTATGTGTACGCTGATGTGATGGAGAGGTGATTTCACGAAGCTCTCAGATAAGGAGCTAGTTTCCAGCAAGGCCCACTCAGAATTAGCAGAAGCACTGCAGAAGGACCCTCCAGCATGTGGTCTTATCCTGAGTGCACCAAATCCAGTATGTAGCATGCTTACCCACATGAGCAGTAATGATTTCCAGCGACATCATCATCGCATATGGCCTCCGGTACTGAATTCTTCCTCTTGCCTGCAGGTCTCTATCCGAAGCAAAGACAGTGCCAGCAACATCGACACAGCTGCTGCTAATGCTGCCCCCTGGGAGAAGCAAATAACAGTCAGCTATGCTCCTTACGGCACCCCCAAACCAGTCAAGATGGGTGCAGGTGTATGGCTGCAGATGCATTTGGAGCGGTCAAGCAGCTTGCCAAGGAAGATGTAGGGCAATCAAGCCCTGTTAATTGAGTTACCAGGCAAGGGATGTTGGCTGGACCACCACACTATGATGCTGCAAGTCACAGTGACAGTCACACCCATAAGTAGGCTGGCAATTGGTCAAGTGATGGAGCCAACAATCAATTAGGTACAGGCCCCATTTTATCAGTCAGAGATATGGTTCACAGCCAACCACTGTGGTTCTTTGTACAGAGTGCATTGTGCTCAGCCAACCAATGTATTTCTTTGTACAGGGTGCATTGTGCGTGAGCTGTGAAGTTGCCTGGCCTGTAGTCAAGTGCAATTAAACGGCCTTTGTTCTGTTCTATGTTTGGTATGTGGGCTGCAGCCAGTATTGCCTGGGTGCACATATTGAGCCATTGAGATGGTTGCACAAAGGATAGTGTGTGCATGTTGAACCATGTTGATTGTGTTTTGACAAGAGTCTCAGTGTGCAGGCATCATGGAGTGTGTGACTGAAGTGGAGTGCTGGTCACTGTCGTTATGTTAACAGCCCTGATTGTGTACACATGTCTTTGTGAGTCCCATTTGACAGAAGCATTCCTTTGGAGCAGATCTTTGCAACACATATCACTTTCTGCATGTTGTGCAGTACCATAACAAAACTCAACGTATACAAGACAAGTCTCATGTTCTATAGCGTTGCTACCTGACTGTGTTGTCATGTGCTTCTCACGTTGTTACCGCCTGTTGTGCAGCGTCGTGTTTGCCCTGATTGACCACACCAGGTCAGCCATGGCTGCTACATATGCTTGTCTTGAGTGACTCTCAGGTCGGACCTGGAGGATTTGCCACAGGTAGTGTGAGTCAATCTGAGCAAATTACGGTGTGCTTGACGAGCACTTGTTATCTGCCTGCTCAGTCAGGGTATTGTATATGTGTGGGTTTCTTCGTGCCTCAGGGCGTTTCAAGCAGATCTGATACTATCGTTCTTTCACTGAGTTTATTGAGTGGCAGACTCTGCAAGTTGCAAGGTCTATACACAGATTGTAAGCAGCTGCCATCACTAATGCACTAATCAGTGACACATAAAGCCTCCAGGGCATGGCAGCTCAGGATCAGGATCTGATAGGTCACCACTCCCACGATCAGCTGCCGTTCAATGTCAACCACATTCACCCTGCTCAGTGAAGTGGGATGTCTAATCGCGAAAAAGTTGAAGGACGGGTGTGGCGAGAGAGGATTGGACACAGGGTCAGTGGAAGAAGTCTACATACTATCGGACGCACTCTAACCGATACGGGAGTGGCTGATACGCCCTGACTATACACAAGCAACTATACAAGTCATGTGCGTGTATGCAAGAAGGCTCACTGATATGTGTTGATTGCGGGGACTCTTCACAGGATGGCTGCAGACCCTCAAGTAATTAGCTTGGAGGCTGTCTCAGTGTGGCATGCCTTTTACCTGATGTAAGACAGTTGCAAGTTTGATGTGGACGGTGGATAACCATGCGTGATAAACGGATATGCAGTTGCTTGTTTGTAACTGCCACCGCCCTCTTGCTTGAGTTGCACGTGCCACCCTGCCTTGCACATGCACGTCTTTAAGGTGGCACCTGAGGTGTCTATCCCAGATGCTGTGCATTGAGGCCCCATCAGAGAGGCATGACCATGACAACAAACCCACACAGGTATCTGATGATGTGCAATTCTCAAAAAAGACCTCTGCTTCATTGATATTCAAGGCAACCACCACCCACCATACAACAAGCACACACATCTGGATTCAATCCGACAACTTCCGACCTTCCTCATAGCTTGGGTTTGAGAACAAGTCACTTGCTGTAGGACGCGTGACCCACTCCATGCGGCCTCACTTGCATCAAACCTTGAAGTTTCCCGTACCACAGATCAAAGTAGAAACTCATGCAGACCTTCTGTAGTACTACCTCAGGTGCCAGGACTCAACACTTGATGACACCCAAAGCCCAATTCACACCCGGTCATATCCACATGATACAACGCAAGAATGAGACACTTTGCAAGCTTGCGACAACTTAAGAACCAAAGAGGTTATGAAACAAATCAAAGCTTTAAATACTACTCAATTTGTACATGCTGGGGTCCCTTCTTGTGGGGGTAACGCTGCATACCAACTGCATGCTGAACAGCAGCATATAAAGCTACAGGAGCTGAAATACTATGGACAGTACCTCAGGTTGCAGTATAACTGACCGGGTAAACAAGGGCGTAACACATACCTTGAACCTTGCCCACAGATGTGAAAACACGCCCACCTACTCAGTACGGTACGCTGTAGTGCCCAGTACTGCTGCCAAGCGATTCACCAAACTCAATTGTTCAAACACACCACTGCATTTGAGACCTGACATGCGAAACCATTGTGTTGCAGTCCTGACCTATGCGACAGACAGAGTGCGACATACACCGGGACGCATGCACCACTACCTAGAACATATCAGCAACTTTTACCTACAAGAACCCCTATTTGAATTCAGCTTACAACAGCAATTAGTCGTAGGTAACGCCTGCCTGCCTGCCTGCCTGCCTGCCAGGCAACATGAAGACAAAGTGTTTATTCTACATCAGACATTGCTCGGCCTCAGCTCTACTGCCACTGCTGCAGCAGCCACTGCCAGATTTTACAGTTGGCTCACTACAGAGCCACACTACTGCCACGTTGCCATCAACTTCACCAAGCAGACAGCTTCACACGGTCACCAGTCTTGTGCTCTGGATCTCCAGCTCCTTCTGTCTCAATAACTGGGCTGGCCTGCAGCTCGGGACTTGGGCCGTCCTTGTTCTCCACAGCTGCTATTGCTGCTGCCCGGCGCTTGGCAACCAATCCAGGAGCGATCAGAGTAGCAGCATCTGCCACACCTGGCCTCCTGAGTGTCCTTGCTGCAGGGACATCTGCTGCAGAAGCCTTCTGCTGAGCGGATGCTGGAGTAGCCTGCTTGCCAGCACCTGGGTTGACTCTGTTGTGTGACATCTGCGCCTTTGCTGCATCTGCTGGTGGAGTGTTCACCACTCTGACCTCAACATGTGCAGGGGCATCTGCTGCAGAGTTTGTGGGTGTGTCAGGTGCTGAAAGTGCTTCATGATCCTCTGAGGGGGGAACTGGAACACCTACTGCATCACTTGCTGGTTCACGTGGAGCCATGGCTTTGGCAGCTGGCACGAACGACATGAGCGGCATGTCCCAAGGGTGATAGGGCACGGGTCCAAACCTGTTGCTGCAGTAGCTGTTGGGTGACTGATAAAAAGGAAGACCGGTCGCGCTTGATGTGTGCGAGCTGTCGCCGTCCCTGCTCTGTAACGTCCTTGGATCGTCTGAAAGGTTGATGTCGCAGACTGGTAATGTGTCCGTGTCGTCCAAAGGGTGTTTAAAAGCCGTTAGATCAGCCCTCCTGCTGGTGACTGGTGTTCCCAGCGCCACCTCGGCTGGTTCATTCAAGCTGTTCTGATGACTCAAAGAACTGTCTTTCTTCACCGTTCCTGCTTTGCCTACTCTTCCCACGATGTGCTTGGCCTTCTCACGGCCCCTGTCGAAGAATGTTGCCATTGGGCACTTGGATCGTGTCTGACAACCAATAACAGAACTAAAGAATATTTAAACGAGTGACTCTCACTCAGTGAGCTGTCCAAGAAGACACGGATGTTGTGCAAACCAATGAGTTGGGCTTTTGTACGGCGCTACTGCCAACGGACGTCGACGTCTTGTACGGACTTCGCATAGAGAGCAAATGGATGGCAGGCTTGAAGTAATGGCGAATTTCACAACTGCACTTGCAATGGGTTTGATCCGACGATAGTTCGCACACAGCAACACATGCATGTGGGCAACCGCCCTACCCACGTGCACGTTGTCGTCGTTACTACTTCTGCGCTGGTGCTGCCACGGAGGTGGGTGACTCGGACAGTCAAACCCTACAGCAGCAAATAGCACCTCAACAAGGTCGACACCGTGTCACAATATCTTGACTATGATATGCGAAGGGCGTTGGGCTCTGGAGGTGGGCAGCATGTCGCATGGGGTCCTTTAAATTGATGGCTGCCAGCTGAATCTGCACTTGCCCAGTCACGATGCGGTTGATGAAACACCTGCAGCTCACTGAGCACAAAAGCATCTGCGTCGCAGATGTACAGAAGAGATCATCGGTCGTTGCTTGAACCATGCTGTGCATCACTGCATGGCGGGTCAGTTGGTGCTGCAGGCAGCAAGTTGCAAGTGGCCTGCTGGCCAACATTTGAACTGCATGGTGCCAAAACTGCCATTCAATGCGGCTTCAATGTACTTGAGACACCACCAGGAGCTGCCAGCCTGCTTACAGCGCTCAGACTCTTCTGTACACCTCAACGTAACCTGCACAAAATGAAACACCGTCGGAATGTTGCCTACGCACATCTTGATCTACTTCCTGCATGAGCCTTATGCATGCTGCAGAGTGAGACATAAGGAGTTGTGAGGGCAGCTACACCATGATGTGGCCTTCTGCACTGCTGAAATACAATGCACCCCTGACAGAGGCAGTAGTAGAGGCTGACGCAGCGAATCTGTAACAGTGTGCACAGATAAACCCTCATCAATCAGTTATAGCCTTGTAGGCAGCAAGTGGAATATCAAGCGATCGATTTTGCCTACAACCAGCCAGTATCCATGTCAGTGCCTGTGTGCAGGGCTCAGTGCAGCGGTCAACCTACATTGTTGTCCAGCACAACTTGAATGCAGGAGTGTTGAATGGCCCCAATCATCGGGTCTTGAGTCAGGACCACCTGCGTGTGTGTTTGTGGCCAGCATCACTATTGGCAGCAAAAGACGAAGCCCGGAATGCAGTGACTCGATAAATCAAGACAGCTTGAGTTGTGGTATCATGCAGCCAAAATCGTGTAGCACCATGCAGCCAAGATCGTGTTTTTGTGCATGCACACAACAAGTCAAAGCACACGCCATGTATATATATAAACTACCCATCAGCCATAGAAATATTGCCATCAGCCCACGCCATGTCTATCAACACAAGGGCTGCAGTTGCTGTCACATGGTCATGTGTGTACAGTCTGGCAGCGGTGAAAGGAATCACTGCAGTTTTTGCTCAAAGGTCTAGAACAGCAGAACAGAACCAGCACAGCAGGTAATGACTCCTGCTACAGCACAGTCACCTTTGAAAGTGTGGCAGGACTGTAGGTCGCCTGTGCCTGCAGCTCCAGGTGCTGCTTGCAATATGCACTCAAGATGTGCTTACTACAACTTAAAATGTTCATTCTGGCTAGATTGACCGTCCGTTGGGGTGCTTGTTGATGGGACTGAAGGTCTTGAACTGTTGCTCATGGTCAATGGGACCAGCTAGCTGCACATGCAGGCTGTGGTACTGCACTGAGTGACATGACAGCTGTCTTGGCATGAACGCAACCACATCTTGTTATTGGTTGTAATGTGCCTGCAGACCACGTCTTCGTGGCTTGGTCTCTTCCCGCAAATCCGAGCAACCCTGCCTCAACATCACTTTGAAGTTCAGTTGGTCGACAGATAATCTTGCATGAGCTGCCCTGAGGTGTGCCTGTGCACAACTGGTCTGCTGCAGATCCTCCATTTGAGACTCCATCTTGTACTCAAAAATTGAGACTGAAGGAGTAGCTGTCCGAGATGGATTGCCTGTTCGTTGGTACTGCCACACACCGCACTCCATCGAAGAAGATGATACTGCACAAGCTTACTCCCAACTATACTAGGACACAAGTGCAATTCTAATAGACGTAGTAGAGCTGTTT
>LWCB01012717.1:0-21663 GCA_001630525.1 Coelastrella sp. M60
ATTCAGAACCCAAGGCTACTGCCGTCTGGTGGTGTCACAAGCAGGAACCAAAAGGCTTTGTTCTGGTGCAGGACACCCTCTGCCTGCGTTCAGTCAATGCAGCAGTGGCGGCAGCAACCAGTGCAGCCTCCTGTTCAACGCATGCGTCTAGGCAGGGCATGCAGAGTGGTGAGGGCTTTTCTGCAGTGGCAGGGGAGCAGCAGCATTACGGTGCTACTGTCCTATCTCGTAGTCAGTCACATGCAGCAGCAGCAGCAGCAGATGCAGGCAGCCCAGGCACCTCTGTGCCTCCTCTGCAGCCAATGCAGGCGAGCCAAATAAGCAACCCAAGCCCTGCAGCTAACCTAGCCATGATCATGGAACTGAGGGAACAGATGCAGCGGCTGTGCAAGGTGGTATCTGAACAGCATTCAGCTGTACTGGAGGAAATTCAACTGCAACGATATCAGATACACCAAATACCAGGTATGCAACATTGCATTTCATGTACAATTGCAGAATCCAACTTGCGTGCATCGCATGCCAGTAATTGCACTTATAGGCAGTGTGTAGTAATGCATGCAACCGCCTTGCTTGGCAGTGACAAGGCATGCTTTGTCTGCAGGGCGCATGATGAATCACATGGTGATGGTGATGGGCACACCATCTGAGGAACAACGCCGTGTGATGGAAGCTGCCGCAGAACAATGGAACAGGCAGCAGAAATGGAATTCCTGACTTAAACCGCTCAGCAGCAAAATCAGCCGCAACGAGAAAGTAACGAATTGTCGTAGCAAGCTTGTATATAAATGATTACAAGGGCAGGGTAGGCTTGATACTTCCAGATGATGTATATGCGTGGGCCAATGCTTGGCCCGTTCAGCCTGTTGCAACTTTTTATATATGCACTAGTGCTACATCAGGCTGGTAGTACTACATCAGGCTGGTAGTACTACATCAGGCTGGTAGGCATTGTTGCTTTCCAAATCTGGTAAACGGCTTCACAAGGCAACCACGCTGCATTTTGGAACAACGGCTATGACCTTGGTAATCACCACTCTGGTTGCATACCGGACTGCATATGTGTTTTTTCCTCAAAATCTGCGTCCTAGGCCTTGGAGTCGGTGTTTTCTGCCCACTTGCCAGTGGTTCTTGATATGCAAGTTGCTCAATCAATGTGACCATCCACAGCCTGCATCAGCTCACCTACAGTGTAATTGAGCATATTGACAACAATTAGTCCATACAACACGTATTGAGCTCTCGAAGCAGCTGTCGACAGCAGACGTCGTGGCTGTTGTCCCTTCCTTGCCAGGACGTCGTGACTGTTGCTCACCATGATGAAGTCTAGCTGCTGCCAATGCAGTTGTGGCCTTTTTGCATGGCAGTGAAGTATTTCAGCAACCTCATGAAGATATAAACCGTGCTTAGTTCGCTAGGACAAAGGCAGGCGTACTGGTGGGAATCGCAGCATACGATTGCTGGATGCACCCACAGCACAGCACTTCTGCACCATCTTCACCAACTAAAACACTCTCAGTGGTTTTATTTTTGTCTGAAGCTTCTCCAGGAGCAAAGCAGCGTTGCTTGCTAATCGTGCTCAAACGATGGTAGCCCGCGAGTCAAAGTCACTGTCTTGACACTCTCTCAACCGCCCTTGAAACAACTTACTTGCTCCAAACGTTATTATTAATTGACTGATAGCTCTTTTGCGTGTCAGCGAGAGTTTTGAGCCAATGGCGCCGAAAGCAATCTACTGCCCTGCCCCTTGGCAGGGATCCTTCCTAATCATAGCGTCCTCAAAATAGGGCACGCAAAGTTACGAGCAGACAACCTCCACTGGGGTGCTCTTTAGCATCCCCCGAGTTGAACTCAACACCAGACCGCTATTGCAAGAATGCAGCGCCAGGACTCCATAGGATCTCAAGGATCCTCCGCCAGTGGCATGTCTGGCATGTCGGGCATGTCAGCTGCCTCAAGGTAGGTGCCGAGGAGTATGAGACGCTGCAACCCCTGCATGGGTGCCAGTAGTGTGTGTGCAGCTGACAGTAGATGTCGACCAGACGGGGCGTTGCTGGACGCGTGATTTGTTGGTGATGCACAACCCACCTGAGTGCTTGCAAGCAGTGCCGTGATATGCTGCAGCAATTGAGCATCTCTTGCTGATCCTTGTGTTGCCTATGCTGTCGTGTGTGTTGACTTGCTGCATGTGCAGTCGTGCCAACGCTGGTGATGGGCTTGGAGGACCAACAGACATCATCGATCAAGCGCAAACGATACGAACAGCTGTATTTGGTGTCTTGTTGACACTGTTTAAGGAACGCTGGGAGGACAGTAAGAGATATGTAGCTGCTAGGGTTCTGTTAGAGCATCTACAGCTGCTGTTGGTGCTGTTACAGCCATACTTCCTCTGGGCTTTCAACTACAAACTCTGGTGGGTAACAGAGGGGACAGCTCTTTACCTTGTCGCGCTTAGTCATTGCTGGTCAGGAGTCCCCAACCAGTGTGGTCAGATGCATGCCTTTGTTGTCAGCAATAACAGCGCTTCAAAACCGTATGCACGGCTTCAGCAGTCCACAAAACAGGTCACAAGATGTTGATGTTGAGCAGAGCAGATGCAAACTGTCTAGCAGTTATTCCCTAGCGCTTTCCATGCACTTACAATGTGAAGGAGTCGTTCAATGCTTGCACCAACAAGTATTGCGACCTTCAGATCATCGCTCCACTGTGCCACTGGTATTGCAGGTTGTGGCAGATAGCCAACTACAGCCTCATCAAGGTGTTGGTCATTCCAGCGGTAGGTTGTGTGTGTATGTGCATAAGTCAAGCAGCTATGCATCATCTGGCACTCCCACAAACAAACCCCAGAGCAGTATGCATGGCAGAAACACGCTCCCTGGTCAGCAGGAACCGTCGAACGGTCTGCAACAAATTCATACATACAAGGCATTGGGTCACTGGTTGATATCTAAGAAACATCTTGCTTTGCTGCCATATTGTCTGCAGGGAGATACAGTCTATCATGCTGTTGTCTTCATCATGATCGCATTCATGGGACTTACATTGGCAGCTTGCACTTACATATCCTGGAACTTTATGAAGCATGGTGTGGTGCCACGCAGATGGTGGGTTCAGCTTGCAGAATTCTCTCTAGTAATCTCAAGAACTTTACTTTACGTACTTGCAGCTGTTTGTTGCTCAGGCAGCCCATAAAACAAGCAATTAGATTTGCAGTTTTCTGCTTGTAGCTACAAGCAGGTGGCCTTTGCGGACACAACAGCATCGAAACCGTACTGCTTCACATCATGCAGGTTCAGGAACTGATGGATAACACTTTGCTTCGCTGTTTGCAGGCCAGTGAAGATCCTGCGCTTCTGTATGATGGTCTTCTATCAAGTACTGTATGTTGCAGTGCTCAACTTTCTGCTAGGACCCATCAACTGCAACTGGCTGTCAAACTCAGCAAAGCTGCGCAACAAGAATGTTGACTTCCCTGAGCGCACCTGCTCGATGATGCCACACAGAGCAGTGCTGGCAGTATCAGCTGTGTTCAGTGCAGTGTATGTGGTTGTGGGAGGGTTGTTTGCCTTGGCAGATTCATCGCCCAACCCTGTCAGCCAGCGCCTGTTGGCTACAGCTCATAGCACTGTGGAAGTCAAAGCATGGGCATTCAAAACATTGATCGTACTGTGCATCAACCTTCTATCAGGGTCTTGGAAGCTGCAGGCAATTCCAATCTGGATCTTTGCCACCTGGCTGACATACATATACATTCGATGGGTAAGCTCCTCTTTAGTTAGTAGCAGCAGCTGCTCACGGCATCTGCAGCAGTGCCTCATACAGCTGGGGATGTTGATACAGCGAATATCATGCAACAGTGCAACTTGAAACGCAAACGGCACAACCTCCTGTCTGTCCTGCACTCTCATGCTGCTTCTCCATGTCGTCTGTCAAGACCCATTCAGTTCTTATTACGCACACAAGCACCTGTACATGTTCCTCAACCCCACCTTGTTTTGTCCTGCAGCAACCATACTACTATGGATGGGTCAACCATCTCCGCGCTGGTCTGTATGCAATGGCAGCTTGGGTGTCGTTCATGCTGACTATCAATGTCTGGCGTGAACAAGATGCAGTGGAGTCCGGTCTCACTGGTGCTGATCTGCTGGCAGATAGGGCCAGTAGAGCCTCTCAGCTGTCCACGCTGGCTATGGGAATCATGCCAGTGGCTCTGGTGCTTGGTGCAGCAGCATCCTGGATGAGACTATATCTGGCAAAGCGGACAATTAAAAAATTCAGGTTGGTACGCACTATCTGCAGCCTACAGCAGCTAGGCAGCAATGAACAGCATGCAGCATGTCATGGGCAGCTGTGCAATTGCTGCAGGATAGGCAGGTCTGGGTAGTGTGGTCTACAGGTCTTGAATTGGTCAAGATGTGGTGCACAATGGGATTCATGTGATGCTGCATCTCTATGCATTGCTGAAGGATAGTTTTGGTGTGACCTTGTGGGGTTGATTGTTGCTCTATGTCAATGCAGAGGCATTGACCTGTCAGATGGCCTATCTGCACTTCCAACCCTGAAGCATATCCATAAGTTTGTGGATGAATATGAAGTGGAGATTCTTGCAAGATGCTGCAGGTGGGTCAGACAGTAGCTGCCTGCGCAGCATCTTCATATATCCAGGCCTTGCTTTGGCTCAATGTGCACTTGCATCCACAGATGCCACGTCTATAACCCGATGTCGTTATCAGCCTGTAGCCACCAGCTTTCCTGATGAGCAACGTCATCTGGTTTCCTCATGCTGCTGATGCCAATTTGTTGCTGATATGCATCTGATTGTTCAGGCAGAATGCCAGAACTGCAGTGCTTGATCATGATGGTTGTCAAATAGCATAGTTTTCACACTCGTGCTTCATGCCCACCCTCGCAACATATCCGTCTGGGTGCTGCCTGTTGCATATCATAGGGTTTGGACCGACTTTGAGGACAAGGAGCTTGACCCTGAAGCCGTCAGCCTGGCAGAAGTGGTCATAAAGGTCTGAAACCTGATAACCATCCCATATCACCTAGATGGCACAACGTACTTTTTGGAATAAGTGGTGGTTTTCTCCGCAATCTGTCTGTATAGACTGCTTCAATAGCAAGGTTGCAAAACATCATTCAAACCTGCTTCTGTTTGATGTGCTGTGATATGCAGGCTGGCCTGGCTCGCTTCCACAGTGCGCACATGTTGTTGATATACGCCAACTTCTTGAGCAGCGTGCAGGATGCTCAGCAAAGTGCCAACAGTCAGCTACAGGCAGCAACAAAGCTGGAGCCCAACATGTGTGATAGGTGAGCTCTCATAGCTGTGCAACACCTGATTGTACGGGGCATACATAGTGTCTACAGCAGGGTCCATAACTAGTTATGTAACTCGTTATGGACTTGGAGTCCATGGTACTCGGCAGCCCCAACTACTTCTCAACATTGAGTGATACATGTTGTGATAACAATCGCACACATTCAACACACCTTGAGCCTGCTTGTTGTACCGCTCACTTACTGCTGTATACATAAGGCTCCTGGACATGTTATATGGCACTAGCTGAGCGTGGTGTTCTGCCTGTGCAGATATGTCATGTTTGTCAAGGAACAGCAGCATATGGCTCGGTTGCAGCAGTCAACAAGTGCTGGCCATGAGTCTGCAGTTGATTTGGTTGGTTATGTTGAGGTACGCTGCCGTCATGTTTGGTATCTACCATCAAATCAGCAGCATGCAAGTTTTGCACCATACTAGTATAGTATTGCCTGGCAGCCTCATCAGTTGTTGCAAACTGTTCTGCTGACCATTGAAGTGCCCACACTTTTCATGTATATGCATATGCCGGTCCTGTCATTGTGGAGAACTACAGGCAGGATGCAGACAATCAGCACCGGGCAAGTAACGATTTCTTGCAGTGGACTCACCGCCCAGCTTCAGCAGCTGTAGATGAATTGTCCAACACTGTCACTGATGTTAATTTCATTGATGTTAGTGTAGTATATCTGATCCTACCTTTGCTGCTGCTGCTCCTCCATGTATCTCCTACTATACAGTTTCAACGGAGCTACAGGTGGGTGTTCTGGTCACTGCATGCCATTACACTCAACTCTGTGCATAGTTGAATAATGTACAAGCTGCAGGCAGGACAGCCAGCATACTGCCCCTACAGCTGCTGTTTTCTGCGGAATGGCCATCCTATATCACCAGTCCAGCTTGCTGTTGTTGCCCTTTGTTCAGACCTTGACTTACAGTCTATTGCAAGACGTAAGTGAGTGCCTGTTGCCTGCTGCAGACAAGTGCTGAGTGCGCACAAATCAGCTCTTTATGCACAGCGTAGCTTCTGGAAGGTTCTGCTTCACAATGACGTGAGGTTCACAGCCTTGGTGCACGCCTTCCGAACAATTGACAGCTGCCGCAGCAAGGCAGAGAGGGCCTATCAAACTGTTCTGGAGCGCTACCCCTCCAACATCAAGGTTTGCCTGGGATATGTATCAAAGTACCAATGAGCCATACGCAGGGCCTATCTGCTGTTCATTAATTTTAACTCTTCTAAGTCACTCAATGTAGGTTTTGTTGGAAGTTTCTCAACAATTGGGTATCAAACTTCCATGTGCATTCATCAGGTCTGATGATCAATCTGGTTCATTTGCTCTTATTCCTGATTTGCAGCTTTTGCGTGCATATGCACGTTTCCTTGAGCATGTCAAGAATGATCCTTGGTCAGCATCCAAGTGCTACACGTGAGTGCTTGCAGCCAGCAGATTGACGAGTGACAATTCATCCATTCAGTTTGTGCCTTGATGCTTGGTTGCTAACACCTGGTAGCTGCAGTAGGAATAGCCTTGCTTTACAGGTCGACTAGGCACTCAGCCTCTACCAACCATGACTACACTTAGTGCCGTTGAGTGGCACTGTCTATTGCAGTAGCTGATTCTTGCATATGACATGATCTGTACAAAACCTATGCTGATACTTGCTGATTGTTCTTTTTTGTCAATCAGTGAGGCTGACAAGCTGGAAGAACTTGAGGGTGGTCAAGCCGCTGAATTGCTTGCACAAGATGAAGATAACGGTAATGGCGTGGGGCACGTGGATGAACGTAACACTGCCGTCTGCGTCATCAATGCAACAGGCACAATACAGATGGCAAATAAGGTGAGTACGTGACTGCAGAGTGCCAGTGTAAGTCATTGAGCATTGGCAGCTGCTATCATCGTGCCCCATCGTCAAATTTTGGATATCAGACCATGTTCTGTGCAAGCTTTGTACCAACTGTGTGATGCAGGTGCTTTTAAAGATGCTTGGTTATCGTAAGGGTGAACTTGAGGGTAAGAACGTCAGCGTGTTGATGCCACAGCCTTACAGTGGCCGCCACAACACATATCTCCGCAACTATCAACAGACTGGCAAGCCGAAGGTCCTGGGAAGGACCACTGAGGTAAGGCAGTCACCATGAGAAAACAATTTGCATTGCATCCTTTGCACTGCAGCTTGTGAGAGCATAGTGATACTCTGGAAGTGGCTCAAGTCATTACAAGCGTTTACAGACGTCCGCTCTGTTGCATGCAGGTGGTGGCATTGCATAAGGAACATAACATTCTGCCCATCATGCTGGCAGTCACCAAAGTTAGTGGCACAGGAGATGACGCCCTGTTCATGGGGGTCTTAAGACCTTTGGTGGAGGACACAAACTCTATGAAAGCACACTTCACACCTGGTGATCATCTCGTATTGTTTGATACATGAATAAGTTGGAATTCTGGTAGACGTATGTTGGCCATGTCAACATACGATGACGTGTGGCAACTTTGACGCGACTGCAAGAGGTCGTTGCAGCATCCATGTTATGCCGCCAGCTTGTGTGACATCATCCAGGACATCTGCAGCTGTATCCTTGCAGCAACAATGCATCTATCACACACTCAGCAGCAAGCATGTGTGGTGCCTTGTGCAACAAATTGACATCTCACTTTATGGTTGTCATCCGAATCCAACCTACGTTATAATAATGTCTCTACCGTTGTGGTGTAGGTGGCTTGATCCTGTGCGTTGACTCAAGGTTCACTGACTGGTTTGGCAAGTTGCCGTCAGACTGTGTTGGGCATCCCTTCTGTTCACTGTCTGTGGACCCAGAGCCCTTGAACAAGTAAGTGTAGCGCAGTCCACACAGTCAAGCTTATGCACTCTCTCTGTTCACAACTCAGCAAGCCTCAGCTTTTGTTCTGTTGCTAGCTGCAGTTAGCAGCTGATGAGGTAGAAATCCCTGGGGCAGCTCTCTGCATAGGTCTGCTGACAAGCGTCATCAAGCAACACCTGTAAGTGTGAATGTGTGTGCTGCCATAGATTGCTGGATCAAGCAGTAGCAGCAAGCGAAGAGGAGTTGAAGGCTGGACATGTCTGCGTCAAGAATGTGATGCTGACTCACAAATTTGCTGAGCCACAACCAGTGGACATCACAGTGCAGATGGCAGGTCGGTCAGACATTACAAATTGCTTGTTCATCCACTCATCGTATGATAACCCTCTGTTGTTGTATTACTGGGCGGTTGTGCACACCTAAGCTGATTTCAGCATCTTTAACTTGCTCATACCGTTTGCAGGCTGCCTGACACTGCAGCGGCTGTTTGTGCTGGCATGCTATCCATGTATAAGTACTGCAGCACATTGTGTACAATGTGCCTGTTGTAGCATGTTGGCAAGCTGCATTACTGATGTGTTGTGCTGTTATGCACAGGTAACAACGACCAGCGGCTGTTTGTGGCAGTGATCAACCGACTGTCAAGTGGTGAGCTAGACAATGTCATGGTGGTAGACCACAGGGGTCAGATCAAGTACTCCACCAGTCAGCTGGCAGCTCTGCTGGGCGGAACCACTCAGACCTTGATCAACCAGGAGATCACAAGGTTCATGCCCCAGCCTTTCATGCAGCTGCATGGTCGGTGGATGAGGGTGAGTGCTCGGTGGATGTGTGAGACAATCGCCCTTCTTGCCCTACCAAGAGTCTTTAGACAAATTGTGGACAAAATCGTTCGTATACTGACACCGGACAATCGTCTCATGTGCTTTTCCACATCATAAATGTGTACGCAATTATCATGGAGCAGAGGTGATCTGTAGAGCAGTGCTCAGTGATTTGCCGGCACATATCCGCACGCAGGACGTACAAGGCAAACCTCCAGCCAACAGTTGCAGAGCTGGCTGTCCCGTGATGCTCATGTCACTCCAGCGAGCGATTCTGCCTGCTACTTTGGATATCACCACACAAGAGCAAGGCGAGAACAACATATACACTGTCAAGGTAGGCTGGTGGTACAAATTGACGCCACTGAGGAGTGCCTTCACATTCCCCCACAGTTCACTGATGACTCGATGCTCGATGCGGTCAGGATCATGGCCCTGTGTTCAACCAGTTGCGTTGATTGTGAAAGGCTGAACCCTATTGGATAAGCTACAAGCTCCATGGGGATTTAACTCATTTCCCAACTGCCCCTGTTGTCCCTACCACTAGTGCCTTAGGGTGAAACGGGTCAACTGAATTCCTTGTGAGGATTCCACACTGTTACACAACTCATGCCGTCGTCTGCTTGTCTAGGTGGCAATCTCCAACATGGCAGATGCTTTGCTGTGCCGTCGGTTGTCGCTGAAGATCGACAACAGCGGCAACATTGTGGAGACCTCCGATACACCACAGTTTGTGTTTGGGTTCAAGCCATCAATGATGGTGGGACGCAACCTTAGTGATTGTCTGGATGTGTTCATGGGACTGCCTGAATCTGGCGGCAAGCAGGGCATGGACATGGAGCATGTGCTGGCTGCTATGGTTGCAAAGTAAGTGCTTCATTCACAGCCGCTGTGCCACATGGCATGCATACATAAGTACACGACTGTGACACATGGCGTTGTACCACACACATCCTGAGTAGGCTTTGACTGACATGTCAAGTACACCCTTCTTATGAACAAAGCATGGATCCATCGTTCCGGAACGAGCAACCTTGCTATCACAGCCGGGGTGAAAGTTGCATACCTGTCAGCTAAGCATGGGGTGGTGTCAACACTGCAGGACTTTGACTCAGAAGGATATCAGCTGGAGGTGTGGTCTGCACATGCCAATGACAAAGGAGGAAGTTGCTAAGGCACAGGTTAGCTGACTGCAAGTTGCAGAGATTGTAACAGAGATCCTAATCCATAAACTCGGTAGCAAAGCCCTGTGCCAGCTCATTCTTCCAGCTGGAGTACTATCGTTGCTTGTCCATTCAAATCTGTGTTGCCTGCTATTGGCTTGCTATTGCCAAAGCAGCACCAGATCCATTATGTTAAGCAAACTCATCATAACAGTGTTATCACCACTGCCTGGTGGATTTTCACTGCCGGACAGCTTCTCGCTGACGATCAATCAACAGGCAGGCTCTGCACTCTCATATGCTCTGCTATGATCATCACCTTGGTACAAGACGGTATTCAACAACTGACGCACCTTGCCTAGGGCCAACATGAACCCTGCATGCAATGCGGACGCATCATGCAGGCCAACGTCATCCAAGCCAATATTCTCGCCAACCAAACAAAGGCAGCACTGATCAGTTTGGAAGTCACGGAGACAGAAACAAACATGGGAGTTGTTGAGGTGTCCATTATAGTTCACCTTTGGAGGGCTGAACAGCTGATGTCACTGATTGAGGTGGACAAGCAGGGCTTGATAACCAAGACAGGGACGTGTCAACTGGATCCTGCAGGTCAGATTTATGCCGCTGAGGCCATCGATGCATCAGTATCTGTCAGTAGTAGCTTGTTTGTGTTCAGCTAGATTCAGACTGCTGAAGCAGTGCACCTGCAACTTGCAACATGCAATTTTGTATCTGGACCATCCATAGAAGGCGTTAAATGCCATAACTCACAACACAGTAGCTGACTACAATGACTACTGGTGCTATGCATGTTCATAGCCTGGGTTGGTACTCCTCCATCTGCTGTGTACTGTAGCACAAAAATGCATAACAAGGAAAACGTCACATGCTCAAAGCAGTAGGTCACTTCATAAGTTAGCCCGTGGTGATGACAATCCACATTGCATAACAAACGCTGTGCAGGTCTCTTGCTTGGTGTGCCATCTGCTGCAATGTTGCACACTCCTCTGAGCAAGTGGCTCAATATGGCTGGAACGTATGAGAGTCTGTTGATAGATCAAAAGAAAAGGGGTGCTTTGAAACGCAAGGCAGCTGATGTGAAGGTTGGACCACTCAAGCACGCTTCTGGCCGCCATAGTGATGGTGACAAGGTCTACCTCGCTGTTCAGGTGAGTGAAGGCAAAGTGGCAGTGCTGTATCTGCCCCATAGCCTAGTGCCACTGCGGAGGCATAGGTTGTGTGTGTATGTGAAACTGTCAGCCAATGCAACCACAAACCTTACCGACCAAATGACAAGCTGCTGGTCATCATGACACCCCCAGCTGTTCTAGAATTGCCCTGCTGGTTTTCATAAGCAAACCTTTAGAAGATGCAAGTTTAGTTGATGACAGCGAGTCTAGAATCTTCAATGCAGTTCATTGCATAATATGCTTGTCTTCCACAGGCTGTTGTGAAAGAAGGCACTGGTCCTGAGCGCCTGGTTGTCAAGCTGTCCATGGAGAAGCCCAAGAAGGGCCACCCCAGCTTTGTGCGCAGAATGTTGGGACTAGAGGCGACCAAGGACTACACGGCGGGGGCAATGTCACAAAGGGAACAAAACTATGATGGGGGTAAGATACCGCTTTTACAAAGATAGTGGTTCTATCAATTGGTCAGCATAGTGACTGGTGCAAGTATTGCATGGGATGCTGCAGTGAGCGTGCCACCAATATGGTGCTCCCTGCAGCAGTTTTGCCAAGCCGACTCTACTTGCTTTTCAAACTGGCTGCATGTCTAGCTATAGCACATATCTATGCTAAGAGCACCGCCATACACAGATCCTTGTAGTAAGGTAGTTGCTTAGCATCGCACCTCTTTGCTGCCATATCTGCCGTTTGCTATTCTGTGTTTGACAGATGCTGAAGAAGATGACGTCATTCAAGATGGCCAGAAGTCCTACAAGGCTCGGGGTGGGGTGAAGTTTGGTGCTGTCACAGCCAGAGAGGCGGAGCCTGTTGAGGATGAGGCGCATGATCATGGAGCAGCCAGTGAGGATGAAAGCAAGCCCAAGCAGAAGGTGAGTTCGGGTTGCACTGCCAACCGATTGCTGCTGATGCTTGTGTCAGGTAACCCTTCATATACGAACTGATGGCAAACTTGCATGAGCGATGCAGCATAACTGATACAAGAGCGTGTCACCCAGCAAGTATCAAAGGATTGTCAATGTATGAGATAACCCTGCTGTTGATGTTGCTGCGCTTGTCTCAAGCCTGATTCTGCCAGGTTTTTCTGTTGTTTGCAGTCATCTCGTGTTGCTGAATGGGTGCGCCAGGCATCTGGACTGGTAAGTTCTGCTTGCCATGAGATATCGTCAGTATGCAGCCCTCTGACTATATGGCTGTGAAGCTGTTGCCATGCTTGAACCCCTCAGCAGGATGCCAAGTTAGTAACTTGCAAATCATATTCCTTGTGCAGTGATTGAGCTCATGCCAGATGCAGCTATGCAACTGTCTGTTTTTGTGAATAAACTTCTGTAGACGGATGCAACAGCTGTCACTGGTCATGATGGTCTGGACATTGAAGAGTCCATGGGTACAGTAGGTCTTGGGCCGGATAGCTTGCCACCTGGACTATATGGTGGCATGAGCCGGGATGGTGGATTGGTTGCACCGCCAGAAACCAACCTCACAGAACAAGATATGGCAGAGGAATCAGCAGGTAAACAGCTTGGCGGTTCAATCCATGGATATGGTGTCCCGCATCACCCATGATTCTAACAGGGTGCGTGCTGTTGGTGGTGGAGGCATGTGTTCTGAGCAGCACCCCTTGCTGTTAGGTTGTGAACACGCATGATGTCTGTGCTACAGATGAAGCAGCCTCGCAACAATCTGGCAGTGAGCTGAATACCTATCAGTCAGACTTCAGGAGAGGGAAGAGGCTCAAGAAGTTGATCAACTTGCTCAACAGCAAACAAGCACAGCAGGTATGTAACATGCTGGGCAGTCCCTACCTCACAGGGCATTGCACAGCGTTGGCTGTTTTGTATCCACACAGCATCCTGGTTGAGTTGGCTGCTCTATAACCTGCATCCGTTTCCATGTTCAAGGTCTCAGCTAGTGGAATATATGCTCAACAGACCATTCCTAACAGTGTTGGTGACGTACATTGTGCTGTCAACTGGATTAGCAGGCAAGCACTCGCTTCTACAAGCACACAGTTCTGGTCATTTTGGCTCTCATATGCGCACACATCATCTGCTTTGCGGTCAGCGTAACATTGATTGACAGTCAGAAGGATTTCATTGATGAGGTTGTGGGTGCTGGGACCGCAACCATTGCTCTGCATCAAATGGCCATCTCTTGCAGGTAAGGGGCACCTCAGCGAAGCATTGCATGCATCACAGATTGATCAGGTGGTGTGTCCAGTTGTTGCCTGTTGCAATGGACTGACACGTTTGGTTGACTACTACGGTGCAGATGACATGCACTGGTATTGATGGAATTCTTGGCATCTCATAGAACAGTCAGTCCTGACTGCTGGGTTGTGCAGCCTGCAGTTGTGGAAACCATGTCGGTGGCTGTACACCACTGTACACCAGACTGTTTGAGCCTTGAGAATTGGTGCGACCTCTTCATCACATGTACATGTGAAAACACTACTGCACCTTGCTATTCCTTTGCATCTTGTCAGGGTGATGGAAGCCTTACATGATGGCGTGTCCCACCCAGATATATTCACATATGAAATCGATCACGTGTTTGAGGACATGTTTATAGCGGCCACTGAGACGTTTCAACAGGAGCATGAACGGACTTACCTTGGCAAAAACAAGATGCGACGTCTGGAGAATCTTGACAAGTATGTTCACAACCGTGAGGCACACAGTCCATTACTGTCCACGTTCATCACACCACAGTTGGGGATCAGCCGCTCATGGCAGCCACTGAGTTTGCTTGATTGGGCCTGCTACGCTACAGTTGCTTCTGTTGACAATCTTCAACATTTGTTGCTGTTGCCGCAGTTACAAGCTGAAAGACTACTGGGAAAAGGCAATGTGGAATGTCACAGATTATGTAGACTCTGGGGTCCCATACACCATCAGGCGTCAGCTACCTCTTTGGGACTTGGGAAATGAAATCACCGCGGGTACGTGTTGCCATGAATGACACTAAAGTCTCCCAAACCAGTAACAGACTCGACAGCTGCATCACTGAGTCTGATGCAATCAGGGAGCATGTGCTTGAGATGCATCCCTATATGTATCTGGTGCCTACAAGCGTGTGACGATGGCTGCACTAGCATCCAATAATGTGGAAAAAGGGCAGGTGGGCAGATCTGAACCAGTTCATGACTGCATTTATGTAAAGCCTATTCAGGGCACAACAGGCACACCAACAGACATGTGTTTCAGCTGCCCTAACATGTTGCTGGTGTTGCAGCTGCTCGTGAATTCACCGTGAACCACGAGCACTTCTTGGACAGTGGCGGGCATATTTCAGAGTATCGTTTCTGGAGGTTTATCATGGACAATGCTGCACATGGGTTGTTTGACGGCTACAAAATGACGATCTATGGTCTGGTAAGCAGTTGTGCCTGATGTGTCGTATGCTTGGGTCTGAATACACATATTGCCAGCTGCTTGCATGAAGCAGTTTGCAGCTGGTTTGCATCCAATTGTAAAAGTCAGTGTACCTGATGGCACCTCTACAACCGAGAACAAAGTTCGTATGTCTCGGTTGTAGAGCTGCCACTGGCACACTCTGCATGAGTGCTGTAATGTGACAGACCGTCTAATGCTCCACCATGGTGTTCCACCAATTTGCAGCAGCTTGTGCATTCTGTTGCTTTCTTGTTCAAACAACCACACCTACTGCTTACATTCTTATCCTCCTTGTCCATTGACAGGACAACCTTCTCACTTGCTATTTCTATGCAGTCTGATCGTGTGGTGCACCAACTTGTTGACGTGAACCAAGGGATCGTGGTCCTACTGGTGGCCGAGGGTTGCGTACTCTTCATGATTGCCGGCCTGTATGTCTTCCTCCTCATAAAGACCATGGTGGTCAGTCGCGGCAACTTGTTCAGCGTATTCCTGGTCATTCCAACTGGGTTCCTGAGAGCTCTGGCGAACAAACAGGTGCAGCTTGATGAGGATGATGACAGCGACAATGACTCTGATGCTGGGGAGGGACAGCACATGGACCAAGCCGCTCAGCAGCAAGAGGTGCAAAAGGTGTGCACTTTCACCATCTGCAGCAGAACTGCAGGTTGCTATGATCTGCATGTCCATTTGTGGTGCTGAGTGGGTCAACCACTTGGGGTGTGCAGTTTGAAACAAAACAATATTCAAAGGTTGGCCATCATGGTTGCAGAATGTTGCCAAGACTTAAGCACCTTTGTATTTGATCAATGCTTAGATGGCTCCATGTGAGATGCAGTTGTTGCAGCATGCAAAGGCATTGGTATTCAACCATTCGCAACTGATGGGATGTCAGACTGGCAGCTCACCACAGCCGCTGTGCTACTGCAAGCGTGGTGATACTATACAGAATGACACAATGAGATCCACCCATGATGTGCTGTCTATTGTGCCAACCTTGCAGCTGAACATCTTCACAAAGAAGGGCAAGAAAGATAAAGGTGCAGGGGCAAACAATGATGACTGGTTTGTCCGCAAGAATGCCAGGCGCAAAAGCTTCTGGTCGAAGATAAATCCGCTATCATGGTTTGGTAGTCAGAAAGGAAACCTTGATACAGGTGGGTGGGGTAGTTGTCACAACACAGAACTGATTTGCCTTCAAATCTGATTATTGCCCACTGATACCTATCTGAACAACAGCAGTGCCTCTGATTACCCAGAAGCCAAGGTGCTCATCTGCTGGGACTGTTGTGTAAAGCTGTCCATATGCGGCAGTCCTGTGTCGACGGGGCAAGATGAGGCTGATATCACTGTCTTGAAGGCACATGCATCTTTAAGAGCGCTGTGTTCTGTTTCATGCTGCAGGAAAGAAGCAGCTCGTTCGGAACAGTCGAGATGCATATGTCATTACTGCTCCCTTTGTGTTTTGGGGCTGCGTTCTGGTACTGGTGTATACCATCACCTTGCTGCTGCTGCGCGATGTGAGTGTTAGCTTGTGCTTGCAGCAGAGCAATACATACCTGAAATGCTGCGTTGATGGCTTGCAGGCAGCCATGTGCTGCGATCTGTATGGTAAATTCAACACACTCTGCATATGGTATTGAGGACGCCCCTGAACTAAATAATGCAACAATACCTGTCTGTTTGTTTTGTACAGATCAGGGGTCCATTCCGAATGTTGAGTGTGCTGAACATTTTGGTGTTTAGAGTCATACGCACAGTGGTAGCTGCGCTGGAGGTTACCTTGGCACCCACAGCTGCTGAGCAGGTAACAGGAAGCTGTCATGAAGCGCTGTAATCTTGTATGCGGGCCGTTGATCACCAGGGTGCCTTGATTGCATTACCAAGATAACAGTCCTGCCCAGCATGTGCTGCTCTTCCAAACACAGCCTCTGCTGCAGTTATTCTTACTGCCGGCTCTGATGAAAGCCATGTGTTGTGCCTTTGCGACTTGGCGGAGAGCATGCATAGCCTCCTCGCCCATATACGTGCAAGATACGAGATTCAATTTGTTTCTTTTGTCAGAGTATTGCCAAGGCGGGCCTAAAACTCAGACTTGACAACATGGAGAAGGACTATATTTCCTTCCTATATGGTTTCAATGCCCTGGCTGACAAACCTGAGAGAAACACCTTGACGGTCGATGAGCCGGCTGTATTTGAGACCGTAGAGCTTGCAAACACATTCTTCAGGTGTGTACGAGCCAGCTAATACATTCAATAGTATGGGATTGCTGCAAGCACGGATGGCAAGCTTCTTAAGAACACTGCCGCATGTTACCATCAGGATTGAGTTCTCTAAGGCTGTTCAAGGCTTTGATTGCGGTCATGTTTGGAAGCATAGATGGATCAGATAATATGGAGGAAGGGGCCACGGGTACATGTTATGCCGCAGGCACCTGGCTTTACTATGTTTTTTGTTGAGAAAGCAGCCATATCACATGTATAGAGTATGTTGTACAATGCACTTGGCATGTGGTCATATTCAGCATGCCTGCTCCTCTACAACCTAGAGCTCCATATGAATGTCTAGCAGCGTAAAAGCGTTATGCTGTTCCCTGCCCCCCTCATAGGAGTACTAGTTGTATGCGGAGTGATAAAAGCACGTGCTTCCCTCCTGGACATCACTTCTATGAGGTCACACACAACGGACTGGATGGCATGACTGTCAGGTGCGTGGGGTATGATGCTGGTTTTGCATTCTATTTGTCAGCTTGGTCGTGCTGAGCAGGCACAGCAGTACATTTTGCAACTTTCATGCATATCTGGCATGCTCCTGGCATTTCCTGCATGTGCCACGAGTGTTACACATACACCATGCAGTTTGTGACTCACTGACGATCATCAGGGCCTTTAAAGGAGACTTAGGCAGGAGACAGGGGTCTTGCCACAGGGTGTCAGTCTTATGTCCTGGCGATCTACATGTTCACTTACCCTGGGTTCAAATACTTTGCATACATGTTCAGTGCCTCGTCTCAGGTAGCCAGCTGTTGCTCAAACCGCTTCATGTGTCTGCAGGCTTATGACGGAGGCGTCGATGATGTTGTCAGACAATTTTGCAGTGAATAACATATCTAGTTCAAGGTTGCGGTATGTGTGGCAGGTTGGAATGAATGATGTGTTCAACGGCATGTACACGGCGGACCTGGTGGGTATGAGCACTGGTTTGAAGCATAGTCATGTACATTGCAAGCTTGAGTATATACTGTATGTTTCTTCTAACGAGTGGTTTGATTGCGAGTGTGAACCTGATACCCCCATGAGCGACTTGTTGGCTCCGACGGGGTGCCCCATTGTGGGGGCGTGTGTGTATGTATCAAGATAATGAACTAAAAAGGACTTAGTTCACACATATGCACTTGTGACACAGCTTCTTGGGCCTTTCTAGCTTTGATCAAAACAGATTTTATACTGTGTAGCATATCATGTCATGGCTGCAGCTATACACTATAGCTTGTTAAACATGTTGACAACTTATGCGGCTGCATGCTTGAGGTGATGTTTCATAGTGTTCAATCAGGCCCACCTTTGAGGGACTGCATGCAACATGTGGGGAAAACATTACTTTGTGTCTTTCCCGCAGGAATTCCGTGCAGCAGTTGAGAATATGTTCTCTCAGGTTCGTACGATACACTACCTGACATTTGCTCTGACCCTTGCTGGGGCGCTGTTCCTCTGGCTTGGCATTGTGCGGCCTCATCTGAAGCAGGCTCACAAGGAAACAAGGCAGATGGCTGAGATGTTGAGCCAGTTGCCCCCTGAAATGGATGTTGAAGGACTAGTGGCTCAGGCAACGGTGGGAGGTGAGTGAGGGGGGCTGACAAAAGGTAGCTGCCCTGGCTGAGCAGTGCTGTCTAGAAACAAAGAAGCTGCCGGTGAAATGGGGAATGCGATGTTCTGAAAGCATACCTATCAACTGACAAGCAATTTGAGGCATGTATTTGTCGGCAGGGGAGGGGGGGAGGGGGATCAGCATTGCAGTTGATGGTGAAACAAATCTGCTGATACGGCAGAATCTGTGACAATAGTCGCATGGCGTTCTGGCAGAGGGAATCTACCTTTTCATCAATATCATAGTGTACAACATATATAGCAGTACCAAGACAACGCAACAGCCTGCATATGCTACTGGTGATTGCCCTCTTGTCAGTGTCACCAAAATGTGCTGACGCTCTTGCTTGCAGACCTTGATGACAATGCTTGATGACGTGAGGGGTGCCTGGGGTACCTGAGATACTTGATACCCCCATGAGCGACTTGTTGGCTCCGACGGGTTGCCCCACTGCGGGGGGCATAGATTGTGTGTGAGATAGCATCTCATACTGTAGCTGGCCGCTGACTGCAACTTCACATTCAGGTTGCAAAACAAATATGCAGCTCACAACCGTTGTGGCACCAACATATTGGCTGCGCCGCTCATCGTCGGTCATGATTTTGTTTAAGCAAACTTGCACAGGCATACCGTACTGCAGCACTCTTGCCTCCACCGTGATGGTGATGGCAGCATGCAGTTATTCCCTGTCATGAATAATTCGTCAAATGTTGAGGTAACACCTGTTTTTAGCACAGCATTGAAAGATATTAGTGTGACATCATACTCTGTGGCTCTCCATTGGTTGGACCAAAGGTGTTGGTTGCATTGCTTGAATCTCTTGTTAATTTCAATGAGTGTTGAACACAGGATCTTGCAAAGGCATAGTATACTTGTGTAACAATACAACAGTTGGAAGATGACCATCAGATCGTCATGCAGTGTCTCAGCATATTGCAGGATACCTGGCAGCATCAATCCAAGGTGGCAACAAACTGTACAGTACGCTCTTAGCTCCGAGCTAGTACGAGTCGTACTACAAGCAATATTGAAACTTGCGGTATAGCATCTGTAGCAGCATCTGACGCATTTATATGGCAGTAGTGTTCTGCATGTCACTGATTGTGGTTTGTCCAAACCTGAAAACAGAAGAGGTTTTTATCAACACAGCGTGTTGACTCATTATCGAACACAGACACACAACAACCTGTACATACATGATCTTGAAGAAAACATCTGGAGTAATGCAAACAGCACTTTTGAATTGAGCCATTCAGGCTGCTGCTACTCAGACTCCATGAACCGCACTGCATCCGATCCGCATGATGCAGCAGAACTTCTCTGTTCTTAAGAGAACGTTACACAACCATTACCCATCATAGCTCAGCACGGCTCATGGCTGTAACGAGGGGGCAATGATGCTGCGTCGACACCGTGCCCAAGCTGCCGTCGGGCCATACCAGCAGTGATGACGTGCCGGCTGCGTTGCACGGTCGTTTGAAACAGCCTGAGGAACACTCCAAATCTTCGGTTATGAGTCATAATTCAGCCAGGTTCGTCAGATCTAGCAAAGTCCATGCCACCGTGGCATTGTTACAGTAACAATATGATGCTGGCAAGCATGGCTATGCCGCACCCCCTCGTACATTGTTGCCTAGCTAGCGCCGTCCACAGCTCACCATGATCTACTGGAGCTGCCAGCCAGTAGGCAATCTCAGCCTACAGTAGGCCTGTGATCATGAGGCCTTGTATACAGTAGTACCAGGGATGTGTCCCATTGCTGATGTGAGTGATGTGCAGCTCTCTGCAGGCTGGACCATCACGTATGCCCATATGATGATGATGATGAGCTTGTTACATGGGAGGTGGTCTCCTGAATCAATCAGTACTGCCATGACAAGTAACCCATAGGCCACAACAGCTACTCCTAACCATTAGCTAATGGCTATAGCCAGTGACTGGCTCTGATCACACATCAGCTGTTGCCACCAAAAGCAGGGTATTGCCCAGACATGCACACAGCAGCAGAGCACAGTATTCAACATATGTCGGCTTGAAGGTGATGAGGCAGTTGGTCTGTGCAAGGATGATCAGGCGCCTGATGCTGTTTGAGAATTGACATAACGTGAGTGCAAAGCTAGCTCGCATTGCACCTCTCAGAGTTGATGGGGATGTGCATATACAGCTAAAGGCCGCACTAAAACATCACCCAGGTGTGTGATCATGTCCGACTGAGTCAGCCTGATGGTCACCATGCCAACGGTGTTGTGGTGCTGCCGATTGTCCATGTTTCAATGACAGTGCCACTGGCAGCTTGACTCCTGAACTCACCTTCACAAGAAATGCCATCCACACTCCTGACAGAGCCTAGAGGACACTCCACACACTGACCGGGAACCAGGTCAAATTTTTTGGCAGCTCCACCAGGTAACCAATCCTTCCGCTGGACTGTCTGCCCAGCAGCTTCAACGGCAGCAACATTGATCGGCTCCGTCAGCATCACTACTCCAGCGTTTGTAATTTTCAAACCGGCAGCGGGCGTCAGTGGCACACTGTTTTCGTCACACTTGGTGCAGGTGAATGTTTTCTTGAGCTTGGTCTGTCCCCTTTTGTTGAGGAAGCTGACGGTTGTGTATTGGATGCCGTAACCAGCAGCACACTCTGCATGTGACAAAGGCAGTGGCAGCAGAAAACTCCAGTCAGAAAATAGGGGTTGACAACAAGGCTTTGCAGGCATATCCTGTGGATGTGTTGCGTTACAAAGAGCAGCTGCACCACTCATTCCTCTAGGACCAGTCACTTCCGCCCAACCTCACCAAAAGCTATCATGCAGCAGTGATTGCATTGAACGGAACTTCCTTAATACAAAAGGTCTTCACGCACAGCCTGTGCAGTGCTTGCTGTTGCTCTTTTATCAAGGGGAGCTTGGCTAGAGCTGACTGCAGTGATCTCAGCAAACGTCAATCCTACATGTACAAGAATGATTGGAGACTGTTACTCACCGCAACGTCCCATAGGTGGTCTTCCTCTGACGCTCTTAGTCACCAATGAGAAGCCCTCAGCACAAGCGGTGCAGCTGGGAAACACATCTATATCCTTGG
>LWCB01012722.1:0-17779 GCA_001630525.1 Coelastrella sp. M60
AGCCTAGACAAGCTGAGATCAATGAGTACATGCTGCACATTCTGCCAGACTCAAATTCAGTCTGACTCATATTGTCATTGCATTCACTTGCTGCACGAGCCAAATTCTCCTTTCTTTTTTCATTCTGCCCGACTGAAAGAACTGCGACCTGCAGATACTTCTGTGAATGGAAGCAGATCAGGATATCATCAATCACTTCTACCACCGCATCACAATCAGATTGGTGTGACCTACCAGATATGACCCACACAGTATGCAAGCGATTGGCTGGTTTCCTGCCAACCTGGGGTCAAATTCTGATTTACCTTGCCAGCTGCAACCATCCTGACAGTGCCAAGCTGTGTCAGTTTAGTCTGCTGCGCGACTGCTGGCAGGGATGCATTAAGCTCCTCGACGCGTACGGAGCAGAACAACACTGATTAGCTATAGCTACACTTCGGCAGTTACCAGGCCAGGAAAGCCTACCACCTACCTGCAACGGGGTTGAACAGCCGCTGTTTTGGTGCTGCGATCCGGTGAGGCAGCTTCTGCTTCGGGTCTTTTTTATTCACAGTGGTTAGAAACAATTCGCGACGTCGAGGTCTGCCGGGTATCCCCGAGCCTTTGGCCATTCGCTGCTGCTGAGACTACTACACGGTACCAAGCAGAATATGCATAGACTCGAATCATATGAAATGTTTTTAACCTCATCATCTGAAAAGAAGTACGCCTGTACATGTACAGCTCTGGTCACGTGTACTATATAACCATGTCCACGTGAAGGAGCAGCGACTTGAAAAGTCATCCATTGATTGCAGAATACATTCTGCCGCAACGTAATATGAAGCGTTATCTTGTATAATGTGTGAGGGGTACCGACAGTCTCCGACTACTGCGCAAATCACCTTGGTAACGTAATCAACGAGTTGGTAGTCCGTGCACGTGTTGTGCTGATGTTGCATTCAAACAGCATACTTGCCTAGTAGTGTGTGATTGATCGATTTGAATCGTTCATACACCCCATAACTAGCCCAAAGCACACGCGGCCTGCCATCCTCGACTCTATCGCTCTTGAGCTCTGAATCCACTGATCATTGCAGAAGAAAGGCAGAATGACAGACGCGTATTGCACATCTGCAAACTTTGAGATAGCTCCAGGCTTATGGACGCACAACTACACAGCTGATAGTTTAGCCAACACTGAGTTTGGCTGTTGCCAGAAGTTCGTATGCGGCATTGCGTGCCCCAAGGTGCTTAACTAGAATATCTGGATGTCTTGCCACTACGTGCTCGCCTGTATATCGCCTCTGCATGCGGTGATTCACTGTCTCATGACCCCTCCTGCAGACCTTTGATAATCAAGGGCTGTCTGTATCGTGGGGAGTCCCTCTCGCAGTTTCTGCGTTCGCAATGGTTGCTGCTGGAGTTATTATCGGCATAATCACTATCAAAGGTACAGTCACATGTCTGCATGCTGTACAGGGGGTCCGGCCACGTGCTCGTCATATGGCCTCCATTTCAATAACTTCTGCCTTTTCGCCAATCTGACCTTGATATACATGCTTTTATTTTTCCATAGCACAATTGGTTCTTTTTGCTCGCAGGGAGTTACAAGGTTAGTCTCCTGGCCGTCGTGCATAGCAGATGGCTGTGCGGGAAGCAAGCGCAACATGCGAGCGCCATATGAATGCATTGACATACACATGCCAAGCAGCTGAATATATATCATTCATCTACCAGTCTATCACAGTCGAATCATACCCTGACGTTGCCAACAGCAGCAGTAGTACAGCAATGCCCAGTACTGCGCAGTACCCTCTCGCTATCTGGGGCTTTAGGGCGTCGTATAACACTTCAATGATAGATTACCTATAAGCTTGACAAGCAGATTAAGAACATTGCTGCTCTCATGAATCATTGCTGGCAACAGCAGCGATGAGTGAGCACACCACCACTAGAGCCAGCGACTCATCAGCAGGCAGCAGCCAGCCCAATGCTGCAACAACCAGCGTCATACTTTATTGTTTCAGTGTATGTCTCAGCATCCAGGAAAACTGGTCAGAAGCCCCTGCATAATCTTCGCTCGTGCTCTGCAACAGCCTTCACATATCGCAAGGAGCATCCGCAATAGTCAAGACAGCAGATCATCCAGCCATTTGTGCATGCAATCGCTGATGTCTCATGAAACAAGTGCAGAAACAGTCATAACTTGTGCCTGCTGCCTTTGCAAACCTGCAGAACTTCTTTGTATGTGGCCGCACACTCCCACTCTGGATTGTGATATTTGCACTCCTGGGACAGGGCCTGGACTCCAACGCCACCCTGGGAAATGTGGCACTCAGTTACAAGTACGTGATAGCAAACGAGTGCATTCCCCCCCTGTGGCAAGGACTAGGGAGAACACATTGGCAGTACTAGACTCCTGCAGTAGCAGTAGCAGCAGCAGCAGCAGCAGCAGCAGCAGAACCACCCGCAGATTAAGGCCACCTTGCTTCATCAGCAACAGTAGCAACGTGCCTGCATGTACCCTGGCTTGAGTTGTGCATTCTGTGCAACATAAGCTGAGGATGCAGGTGACGTCATGAGTGTACAGCGGTGGTGTGTTTTGTTCGTGCTGCTGATGTGTAGAATTTTACTGCTTTCGCTGCTGCTCGTCACAGGTATGCATTCTGGGACGGGGCCATGCTACCCTTGGGGCTTGGAATATCACTTATCCTGGTAAGCACTGCTGGTGCTGGTGCTGGTGCTACTGTTGCTGCCTACTATTCCTTATGCACCACGTTGTGATGGTTGTAATGTACGGCTCGACACTGTGTACTCCAAGCTGCAGCAAGCATCGTCTTGTGACTCATAGCGGCTGCATGACCATAAGGATACATAGTGGCTTAGGGTTTTATGCCATTGGTACGGCAACACTAGCATCTGAGTGCACTGCACAAACTGTCAAACTCAACATCATTGTTTGCATTCTGCCGTTGCAGCACAAATGTTCAGACAATCTGAGGTGCATCCTTATAGTCAAGAAACAGCTGTGTTTTTTTTACTGTTGCAATCACAGGCTCTTGTGTTTGTCTTGCTGCTGCTGCTGCTGCCTGACTTTAGAATGGTTTGACGCTCTCGGGGCACATCAACCGCATGGGTCTCCTGACACTTCCCGACCTGTTCAGAAGAAAGTACGGGGCATTCATGGAGGTCATTGTGTCGTGCATTGAGGTCGTCTCCTTCACCTGTCTACTGGCTGGAAACCTGGTCGGAACAAGTTTGCTGGTGCAGTTTTCATTCGGGCTTCCTTTGTGGGCTGGTGTGCTCATTGCTGGCAGCTTGTTTGCGACTTATACCATTGCTGGAGGGCTGTTCTCCATTGCATATGTGGATATTCCACAGGTGGGGAGTATGAGGGAGCAGGGCATGTAGTTCAAGATCTGCTACAGCCAGCTGATGCTCTTCAAATCTGCTGATGTCTGATCTGATTGCAAATTCAAGATGTTGATCTTTTGCTGTTGCTGTGTTGTTGACAAGAAATATGTTGCCACAAGCGCTTTGTTGATATATGAACATGTGCTGCTGTTGTTGTCTGTTTTCAGAGTCAATACTTGCATTTGATCTCTCAGTGGGCTGCTGCTGCTGCTGTCTGGGTACCTGCAGGCCGGCTTTGGGTTTACGGGTCTGCTGGTCGTGACCATCTACGCCCTCGTCACCGACCCGCAAGCACACGCCGACACCTCCAAGGGCTTTGCGCTGCCGCTCGGTGACGGCCTCTTCGCCAAGACGCCAGGTTACGCCGGTCCGCTGGACTGCGTCGATCCCGTCACCGGCGCCAGCACGTGCGACAACTACGCATACCCCGCCGGCGATATGGCCGTCAACAACCGTGGCATGTCGGACGTCGATGCTTACGCGCCGTTCCCGAATGCGATTCTGATGAATTGGGCTACGCTGATCGTGCTGAGCCTGGGTAACTTGTGTGCTTTGGACTTCCAGGTACGGTTCTTAGCCTCCGTGATACGGCACTCAATTATGACGTGATAATCTGGCAGCAATACGTTACAGCCCTTCCATACATCCAATAGACATGCCATCCAGAACACTAGATGCGCTACAAGCTTAAGCACAAGGTGTGCACTATTGTACAGTCCTCCAGCTGTTATCCCTTGCTAGATGTGTTGCAAAAAACCTGCATGTCTTCATGTGCAGCCTACTTGGGAGCCAGCACTGCAGCATCTCTTATACTGTCTCTCTTTTGTACTGCTTTCAGGCTCGTAGCATGGCTGCCAAGTCCTCCAAGACTGCTCGCTGGGGCAACATTATTGCTGGCATAACTCTGATGGCTTTCTCAGTACCTTTTGGACTTTTGGGAGGTAAGTGACACAGTCTGGTTTCAAAAATCACAGATGAAAACAGTTGCTACATCTGAATGTCAGTTTCCTTGACAGCTGAGCAGCACTACGAATTAATGCTTCAATGCTTCAGTGAACATGAAGCAGTACTGCACTGATCATGCAGACTGTTGTTAATCACAGCGTCTTAGCTCATTACCTCCAGCTATAGCCGTCAGCAGGGGTATGCTAACAGCAACACACCCCAAGCCTCTCACTCGACCGCCTGACTGCAGTTGCAATGCCCCCTCATTCACAGCAACATCTGCCCTGAAGTCTGCATTGTTCCATCGTATTTGCATGTATGAAGCGTCATGGCACAACTTGGGTGTCCTGCAGGCTATGCCAGGAAGTTTAACGGGCCCGACTCCCCATATGCTGAGTTTGCTGCTGACACCTGCTCAGCACCCCTGGGCCTGCCATCATGTGCCCAGTGGATCCCTGATGATAAGTTTGTGTTGTTCAAATTCATGTGGGAAAGAATACCAAGGGTAAGCTATCCCTGGTACCTTGTTGCAACATTAATATTGATGTTATGGAATACCAACAATCCCCAGCAACTACAGTAATACTGGGTGTTGTATGATACATGTTTAATGCATGAATATGGAAGCAATGAGTGCGTCCTGTCTGACGTGAAGTTTGATGTTGTGTGTGTGCAGATACTAGGCGGCTGGACCATGATTGCTATCTTGTGTGCCAGCATGTCTACTGGTACAGGAGCTATTCTTGCCACTTCGACTGTCATGTCTCACAACCTGTGGAGGAAGGTGCCAAAGTTTGGTGCGACGGACAAGAACCTGCTCATGATTGTGAGGTTTGCTGCTGTACCAATGACTGCAATCGCTTGTGTGGTGGCAGCATCAGCATACAACCCAGGTGAGATGCAAGCTGCTGTTTTTTGTAAGGGTACCATTAACTACATGACGTCATTGTCAGTTTGCAGCTGCTGGCTGATTGTATGAGAGTCATCTTCAGCGACAGCATCAGCTGTGGTGGGGAAACCCCTGTGTGCTGTACGCCAGTGTCTCATTTGCAATACTGCAGCTTTTGCACTCACGCAGATTGCTATTGGCATGCATGCGTGATCTTCCTGGAAGTCAATGTCCCAGGTTGTGTGTAGATGCAGCAGTGATGCTTGCTATATGATCAATCATGGAACGAAGTTGGGATAGTGGAACACATGCTCAACAATTTTCTTCCAAACGCCACCAGCTTGCTGTCGGATACTGTCACTGTTGAATGTATGTTCACACCGTATGTGTTTCGTCTGCTCCTTGTAGGTTACCTCCTTGTGGTCGCCTTTGATGTGGTGCTAGCCGGCTGTTTCGTCCCGCTCATGGCCGCCGTGTACTGGCCGTCCATGACCCCCAACGCCGGCATCATATCCTGCATTTGCGGCTCAGCGCTGCGCATCATCCTGGAGTTCGTACTGCCAAAAGATGGATCCCTCGTGGCCTTCGGTACCTATGCACTCAACTACGGGAAGGCCGTCGCTGGTCTCCCTGTTTTCTTCGAAACGACTCCGGACTCCAACGCAGCCAGCAGCCTCAACTGGAATCCCGATGAAGCCACCTGCGAACAAAGTCCCATGCAGGATTGGACCGGACTCGATTCGGTGATATCACCAGTGTTTTGCCTAGTCGTGATGCTCACTGTTTGGGGCATCGAGCGGGCGATGCCCGGTCGTGACATTCTATGGTTCATCCCGAAGGCATGGCGCACAACGGAGCCGCTGTATCAGCTCACCGACAGCGAGGCTCTTGCAGAGACAGCAGCAGATATGGCCAGCAAGGACGTGGCTGTTGACGACATCACACCAGCGGAGAAGCCTGCAGATGGAAAGGCAAAGGTCAAGGGAGGACAGAGACCGCCCGTCACTGAGGATTCGGCACATGCAGGAGTCGTCGCTTCCCGCCTGGGAAACTAGTGTTGTGTACTGTATTACTTTGATTGCCGCAAGTCTTAGGGCCCTGATCCCTTATGCCTGTCATTCTGCTGTCTTCTTTTGAAGGCTCCCTGCACATGTTCTGAGTGAGCTTTGGTGTCCTTTAAGTTGATAAGTATCGTGGTACTTCTGCATTGTTTCGCGTATCTGATCTCTGTCACTTGAGACATTGAGTAGGGTATGCAGGACAGCAGTCTACGTCTGCACTGCTTGAGACGGTGTATGCAGCATTTGGTGTCTGCATTGTCGAGGTATGATGTGAATCAGTCTGTGTCTGTGCTGAGTGAAGTGTTCTGCTGACCAGTGTGTATCCTAATTTAGGGTGTTGCGTCAAACATCAACGTATGAATTTATTCTTGTGTCTGTACTACTTGACATACCTGCATGCAGCAGGTTGTGTCTGCACTCACTGTAGCAGCCAAACTTGGGGTTTGGACCCAGTAAGGCATCGTATCAGCTTTTGCCTGCATTGCTTGAGATGCTGTACGCAGCAGGTCGTGTCTGCACCAAGTAGGATGATTCTGAATGCAGCAATCTGCGAAAGGCTGTTTCTGTCATTTTTCTCATATCAATGCTTGTTTGTGCATGTGTTCATGCTGACAGTGTGCACATACCTCCTTTTCCCTTGCATTTCACTTGTATAATGTATGCATGAAGTGGAAGTGGTGAAGTCACCAATATCTTAGGTTTGTCCTTGCACATTGTGCTTGTCAAGTGCATGAAAGTGTTTATATATGCAGTGCGGCCCCATGAGGTGTTAATCCTTCAGCGCACCTATGGCAGCTTTTGTCCTTTTGCAAGCCAGCAATTGCTGGCCAGTGATGTCAGCATGTAGCTTCATGCTGATTGAAGCATCATGGGCTTGGCTTTTGTGCATGAGTGTGGGTGGGGTGAGCCTACTATGGGTTGGTTAAGGTGCTGCACCGGGTGGTACTGATGCACCAGTCGGTTTGGGTGAGTTAAACCCCTGCAGGAGGTCAGGTTTTGAGACTAGATCATCTGCTTGCATCTCCCATCACCAGCTGATGCATTCATGGCATTGTTGCTGCCAATGCATATCTGATGATATACATCTCTCTTCTTGCAGCGTGTTGATGGCAATGTTGCTATGGCTGTTGGGTAGTTTGATGCCACCACGCTGTGTACCGTGAACAGTAGCATGTGGACATTTGAAGGACTCCAGACACAAGGGCACCGATGACGCATGGCTTGTCAATTAGTTAGCAGCCACTACTGAGTATATGCATAAGTAGCGCCTGGGTAAATTGGCTTGGATTCTCAGTGGCTTGGCCACAATCTGCTACATACCTACTGTATCATGTCCTATATACTACATGAATCAGATGTTTATTCCTGCATACATGGGTATATGATGGCAAACATACAAGTAATTTTGGCTGATCTATGTTATGTCTACATTGATGTCTAAAAAGACCTTTTGGCACGCAACACACTGATTGTCCCAGGTTTGCACAGCCTGTTGCAACAATAATTATGATTCAGCAACACCCTGTACAGCATGCTCGAGTGTGACGTTGTTTGTCTACGAGTGAGCTCATCTGCTAGGAATGCATTGACATGTGCATACTTGCATGATATCCAAACATACCGTATGTTGGAGACTGGTCTGGGCAGTACCATATGTTGGAGAGGTTTGGAGAGACTTTGGTGTTCCTCTCAACTTCCAGCGTGTCCCAGTGTCCCGTCCACAGAAGCGGCATTAGTTGCATGATGCATCAACCCGCTGTGCATGTTGCATGTTGTGCTTTCTGTGTTTTCTATCTGTCTTGTATACATAGATATGTCGATGGACTGGTTGCAGGTGCTGCATCAACAACTCTGGACAAGTCGCACAGATGGCATCTAGAAGGACTGCACATGATGACGAAGAGCAGCAAGTGGCAAACTGTCTGATACATCTTCTATGCTAGATATGCCTGATGTGTCGGGTTTCATCTTGTGTTGCTCACGGTTGAGTCATGGTACATGGTTCAGTTCGTCATCAGCGTTGCTTCTTTGACATTGGCACTACCAGAGGCTTTTACCATCAGTGATCCTGGTGGAGAAAAAATTGTTCTTGCAAGAGCATGCATGCAGAGATCTTTCCATGGTATTGGTGTGAAAGAGAGTTGGCTCATGCAGCAAACTGAATGTTGGCTGATCTTTGTCATCCTTACAAAAGCAAGCTATTGCTGCTCCGATATGGTAGTTGATGGCCGCAAGGCTATGGCTGTAAGCAGTGATTATTATTATCATGGTAGTGTGTTGTGCAGGTAATAGTTGGGGAATGAAATAAATTTCATTCCCGGGCAACAGCACGCTCAGTGCTGTTAGTACTGTGACAGTAGTGGGCGTATCATACAGTGTTGCCAACCTATGTCACGCTGGCTATTAATAGATGTTTTCCAACAGTTTGGTTGTATGCTTTCTGCTCTTTGCAAAATAGTCTTCAAGAGACTCATTGTAGCTAATACCACTGAACAAGAACACAACACAGGATGTATGTATATGCACTTTATGTGTGCTTCTATGTTTTTCATACACAGTACTGTATGGCACTGCCAACGGTTGCATGGTAAACTTGTTCAACATAGTATCAAATGTTTGCAAACAATTGCGGCGTTTGCATCGTGCTCAAATCATCTCGAGTCTAGCAGAGTCCTCTTCCTGCCGCGTAAAAAGGTTCAACAGGGGTAAGACTCAAGATGAGTCACTCAGTAACGGCCCACAAGCATTGCATTCACCCGGTGTCTGTTTGAAGAACCGTTGGCGATTCTTTTGCGACCGTCTGAAAGGCTACACAGTAGAGTCTACTGTGGGGCCCAGTTACGCACTCTTAGAGTCTCCAGCAGACGGTATTTCACTCCCGTAATTCAACCGTAATCCCGGAATGTGACATCCATCTACGCTTGTACAATTACAATTGTACTTGGCCAAAACTTTCAAATGATATGCAAGATTCTCATCCATGTAGCAGACCTCATGAAATGTTGCATTGAAACGACATGAGTTCTCAAACTGCTTACACATGGGACAGCAAAGGGCAATGCATACATTTAAGCAGCCTGCAGTTATGGCATGACTGTGGTAGTCACCCTCACACAGTGAGAGCAGAATTCAGTAAATGCCCTGTAGAGTAGACCAATTCACTACCCGCATAAGTGGCAGCTCCAATGTCTCTGCCAGTTGTACCTTGAGCGATATGGGTCAAGTGGGCAAGTGCCCAGCACAACACATAGAACATTATCACGATACGATGTACTCAAAGTGCCAACAATTAAACTTCTCCATGTAGTGAAAAACACATACATCAGACAGGACACAAACACTGAACCAGCACGCTGATGTCACGCTGGCAAGACACGTGCTTCGGATATATCTTCATACATATCTTATGTAGATAATACAAGGTGCTGGCATAGTGAGCTAGACACCATGATAACTGCTATCACAAGAAGTAGCACCTAGTGCCATGGCACCTAGGCGAACAACAAACAAACCAACCAGCTCCAGCCCTTGGGCAGTTGACTCCCCGGGGGATGCAATGACGACAAAAGTGCCATGTCACCCAGTGAGTCACCACTAGAGTTGGACACCATGAAATGGGAAGCGCACAACAATGGGTACCGTGACTAAGAAGTGCATAGGAACTCAGCCATTGGTGTGGCAGAACAACGTGTACATGCATCGCTTGCAGTCAGACATGACAACAACAAAATAAACAGAGCTAAGCCACAAGATGGCCTGCTCATGAGCAACGCACGCAAAGAAACAACAACACGTGCCTGCTGCAGGCTTGTTAGGCCCATAATCCTGCACAAGAGTATGGTTCCAACAAGCCTGCAACAGGCACGTGGTGTGGTTGCAAAGGATGCAAAGGAAGTCACGGGTGCATTGGTCACACCGTCTCGAGCGAAAGCGACCCATGACAAACGATCCCACCTGTTATGATGATGCAAACACAGACTTGTAAGTATGATGCGAGGACTCCGCCAGCGAAGGACCATTGATACTATACCAGTGATACTTGATAAGTACATCACAACACCTGGGTCTTTTTGAGGCAACCCTAAAACCTGACACCACCACTCAATTTACCACTCCAATAAAGTCCAAATTACCATCATAGATACTCCTATGCCGGGGTTTGGTTCCCCACACTCCCCACAGTTACTATTCAATCACCCAGTCAAGCTAGAGACCAATACACAACCCAATCGGGTGAGACAACTGTGTGCAGCTATGCGGCGTAGCTGCGACGCCAGCACTTGCTGCATCATAGTCAGCAGATCATCACTGCTATACCAGATTTTGATCAACTGAACATGATTACCATTGAGATCAACAGATTCCAAGCACGACGCACTCATCGTGATGCAACGGCAGCTATGGACTTGCATCATGCAAACAATCATGCATCAAGCAAACTGAAGTAAGATGATGAAGGGCAAAACAGTAGCTGAGGAGACCCTTACCACCTGGTAAGCCAGGCGCATATAAACAGACCATGTGGGGAATACTGTTGCCAGATTGCTGTCCATTTGCCAAAGGTCACAACAAACCCGCAGTAGCGGCAGCAGTCAGGGTGTACAACACTGACCAAATCGTCCATTGAACAAGCATATCTCCACCATCAAAGGGATGTACAATCATAGACCCCTTCCTTGCCTCAGCCCACACCCAAAATAAATACAAATACGACAGTCCAAAGCCAGCAGGTGCACTCTGTAAACATGCATACAACATTCAATTATGTGAACACCCATACACTGCGTAAGGACGACATGCATGCACACAAGTCAAGCGACTAAAAAAGCATGCAACCAACATGCATACATTGGCAGCTACCCAGGCAACACTTTCTGCCATTATCAGCATGTATGGCAAGTTTGTGAGTCATTGCATAAGGTACTACTGCATGCTTCATATGTAGGCATGTGCACACAAGTGATAGCAAGTACATAGCATGTGCGTATATGCATGGCATTCAAACATGCACATCAACAGAGGTGCTGCCAAATATGACAACAATGGCCAGAGCAATCTGGACAAACAACCAAAAACGTGTTATAACACACGTTACAATCAGTAAGAAGTGTAACAGTCACACAGGCTTCATGCTGTGACTACAACTCACGGACATGCACAGAGCAATAAATAACGACAACCCTGGTGCAGAAGTAGCAATAAAGAGCAAGGCAACCCATATCCAGCATCTAGGCAACAAGTTGAAGTTGAGCAGGCCCCACCATCTGCAGTCTTAAGTACAACATACTGCTGGGGTTACACTGTCATCTATACCTAAGGTCGCAGCAGCAGCAGCAACCCAACCACCACAACAGCCGGAGCAGCTGCATCTACCTATTTTGAAGCCAGTGGGATGAAGCAGACGACAAGAAAAGCAAGATAAGATATGACATGAAAGAACGCAGGTAACACAGCACAGCAATGGTGTGAGAGATAATCTGGCGATCTGGTGATCCGAGATTGACTGATTTGGATCTGATCACTCCTGATAACCATCACTCGATCTGAGATCAACTGGTGATCCAAGATCGACTGATTTGGTTCTGATCACTGCTGATAACCATCACTCGGTCCGAGATCATCTGGTGATCTGAGATCGACCGACTTGAATCTGATCACTGCTGATAACCATCACTTGGTCCGAGATCAACCGATCTGAGATCGCCTGATCCACAACCACACAATCGCCCTGCATCTGTTGAAGATAAATACACAACACAATCCACCCAATCGCAGATCATATAATCTGCAACGCTTGATCATGCATTAATATATATTGATCTAAATCTACCTACATCATGATCACATCATCAGGCAGTAATGAATGTACTGCTCATATGCACTCACTACTCAGTGACTTATCAGCCTTGGGCATCAGCTAACGCAGAAAGCATACCATGTAAAACAATCGTGCATATAAATAGATGGACATACACACAAGGGTGCCATCTATGCATACATACATGCATACTATAGAAATCCTGAGATACCCCCAAAGCCAGATACCTGCAAACTGAGCTGCCATCGCCTAAACCCCAACACTGTGCTAGCCTGGTGCAAAACCCCAGGTGACACATGGTATCCTAAGCCCCATCATGAGAAACATACGATGATCAATAAAACCCCGACCAACCCCCCGGCTGGTAGACCCTGATGGCGAAACCACAGCCAATCACCATGATCATCATGATGGAGGTTGGTGATACAAGATCAGATCAGATCAAGTCGAATCAGACCAGATCAGCTACCATGATGTATATCCAGCGAGTAGAACCCTGTGCCATGATTGGCCCTGGAGAAAGGCATTGATATCCAAAAAGCCTGACACCCAACTTGGACTTTTTTATCAATAGATCAGGTCAAGATCATAAGTCACCTCAACACTGGAACCATCACACTGTTTCTGTTGTACAAGGGTGCCAGCAGCAGCAGCAGCAGCAGCCGTCGGCATAAATGTCCCAGCCTGAAGCTCATCTATCTTGGGAAGGAGGTTGTGACGACAGAAGGCCGAGCATGATGCAACATGACCTTCTTCCAGTGCTGCCGCTGCTGATGCTGTTGCGCAGCTGCTGCTGCTGCTGCTGGTGGCATACCAACATATGTGGTATTGCAACACTCTCCTGCAGGGACCTCGTTGCTGATGCCTGCTTCACTGCTGCTGCCAGCAGCAGCAGCAGCAGCAGCAGCAGCATCAGACTTGTGCTTCTTCAAAGGTGGAGGAGGTGGCATCAGGAATTTCTGCATGATGAGGTCATAGGTGCCAGGAGTGCTGCTGCTGCTGCCAGCAATACCTTGCTGCTGCTGCTGCTGCCACTGCCTTGAGCGCTTGAGGGACAAGGTTGCTGGCGCTGATCTGAAGCTAGCACCAGCAGCGGCGGGAGCAGCAGCAGCTGCCTGAAGTGCTGCGCTTGATGTAGGTCTTACTCGCTGCTGAGGGCCAGCAGCAGCAGCAGCAGCAGCAGCAGCAGCAGCAGCAGCAGCAGCAGCATCGGGATGATTACTGCCACTATCAGCATCACGTAGCCTTTGTAACTCCTGTAAGAGCAACTCCTGTCGCTGTTTGTTGTACGCCACTGCTGCCTGATGCCACTCCATCGATGCTGCTGTCTGCTGTTGCTGCTGCTGTGGTGTAACATCCACAGCAGCAGTGGCAGCAGCAGCTGCTACTGCTGGATCATTGACAGGTCCTACAACAACGCAGCCAGCTGGCAACTCCACATACGACTTCTTAGACAATCTCACAGCTCTGTACTGCATGTTATCGCTGCTGCTGCTGCTGCTGCCGGTGTTCCTGGTTGGCACAACACCAGGTAGTATAGCAGCATACTCGACAGTGCTGCCGCCTGCTGCTGCTGCTGCTGCTGCCATACTTGCAGGCTGCTGCTGGGGTTTACCACTACCAAGAGTTTGCTCAGAGAGCTGTGACTGTGTCCGTAGCAGAGTTTGATGCTGCTGCTGCTGCCGCCTGATGAGCCTCCCGATCAGCAATGCAAGCAGCGGACTTTGGTGAAGTTCAGTCAGAAGTCTCTGCTGAAGACTGGCCTTGGTTAACGGAACTTGGTTCAGGACAGAAGTAGCAGCAGCGCCTTGGGCAGTATAGGTCAAGGGTTGATCTGATACAGTTTGACCAACGCTAGGCACTGCTGCTGCTGCTGCTGCTGGGGGTTGGCAGCAGCGTGAGTAGACGTCATTTGAGCATGTCCTATGCAGCAATGCAGCATTGGCTGCTGCTACTGCTGCTGTCGCTGCTGATGCATCATCCATGCTGCTGTGAGAAGCATTAGTATGAGTCAGCACTGCTGCCTTCCTTGTACTGGCAGCAGCAGCAGCAGTTCCAGTTGATGCTGTACTATTGGAAACTGTCCCTGCTGCCAGCTGGGCAGCAGCAGTAGCAGCAGCATTCATGAACTGCGTGGTGGTGAGACTGTCAAATCTGCCTAGGACATCCAATTTGCTGCCAACTGGTTGAGTCGCTGCTGGCGCTGCTGCTGCTGTGTCATGTTCTGCACCCTCAAGTTTGACAGCTGCTGCTGCTAGTTCCAGCAAGCTACCTGAACCTGTCGCTGCTGCTGATGGCAGTCTGGAATCATGCTCAAAGTTAGACTCAGGAGATGCTGCCTCAAGCTGCTGCTGCTGCTGCTGCTGGTGTGAATCTGCAGCTACACCGTCGCCAAGCTCAGTCTGCTGCAAGCCTGCACCAAGGCCCTCAGATGCAGTCACTACTGCTGCCGGTGCTGCTGCTGCTGCTGCTGCTGCTGCTGCTGCTGCAACTGTGGGTGATACACTTCCTGGAGTCCTAGGCGATGCCGGAGACCATCCTGCTGTTGCTGCTGCAGCTTTGGGGCTACCGCTGGCAGCAGCAGCAGCGGCAATGGCCGCTGCAACTGCAGCTGTGCCTGCTGTCAAGCTGCCCTGCTGCTGCAACAGTCGAAGCTCATGTTGCATCTGTGCCGCCATGCCTTTGATGCTTGACGCACAACTACTGGCACGGCGCAGAAGGCTGTAATCTGCTGGAAGATAGTTTGCCAACTCCTCTATGCTGGTAATGCTGACAGGGATGTTTGCTATCGCGGCGCCCAACTCCATGTTGTTGCTAAGCTTCAGTGATACACCTGCAAGTGGGGATTTGGCCCCATGTCTGATTGTACACTCCTGCATATGCTCCTACTGCTAAGCTGGCGTGCTTGAGCTTGCGGATTCTGTGATTCTACTGCTGCAGCGCGCTGCCAGGCTAATCAACGCTGATTGCACCAATTGATGCGCGGGTGACTATAGAGGAATAAATTTGTAGCGACGCTGTTGTTGGGATATTGACCTGCTGATATAAACTGGGTGGTGCGGGTAGGAGTTGCTGCGTCTGCGCCGTCAGCAGTCGTTGTGAAGATACAAGGTGTACAAAGGTGCGATTGGTGACTGCGGATTGAGGCGCTGAGACGAGCGATGCCGCTTGTTCGCTTCGTCCGTATTTTGCAGGTCGCAGTTCGGCTTGCGGGCTGGATGTCGACCTGCAGTTGGCACAAACACATAGCCTCAACAAGATGATGACCATGTGAAAAACAATGAAAGATTGCCGACTGCTCCGGACTGCTAGCGTGCTTGCAGACCTTATAGCGACAGCTCAAGCGCAGGGAACAGGTCCAAAACTGCCCAAAGAATGCAATTAAGCTTGTGATTGACTACTGTATGCCGATATGGCGCTGCATGAACGTCATCAGGAAGTTTATATAAACGTGTAGTTGCGAGCAAGTGCGCCCAATATGATCAGAAAGTCAGTCACGGCGATGGCTAAAACCAGCAGTATCAAGATTCATGCAAAAGGGAATGGCCGAGCTAAAGAAGGCACAAGCTGTGGCTGCTGTAGCGTTGGGCCAGTCGCAGCTACCAACGTGTACCCCAGTGATACATGTCGGTCGCCCGCCTGACTGACCGCCTTAAACGACGCGCTAATATAAACACCAACAATATAAGCTACATACCGGCAGCTCCACCTGAAGACCAGCTTAGACACTTGGTGCACTTCGGCTTCGTCCTAGCAGTACAGTACAGGCGTGAGTGATGCACGCAATCTACGTTGATTCATGAAGACCAGTTTATCATTACTGTGTTGATTTGGCAATTGGGCGGATGCTTCAAGGCGAAGGCAGAAGGAAAGTGTGAGTGGGTGCGACCCTTACTTTGTTGGTCGTTTCGCTTCGCGGCGCCTTGATGACGGTTGAGATATATTCCTTTGTAAGGGCCTAGTCCAAAGAGTATGGCACTGTTTTGCAACGCACGTGGCCAAAGCGTCTCTGCAATCTTCGTCCTGAACTCGCTGGGATGTGGTCATCATCACTTTCCTCCCACCGGTTATAACAAGGAAACATGAGTCACAGCCCTACTGCGATCATCAACCCCCGTGTTTCTCGCCCCTCACTGCCGTGAACGCGTCGGCTGGTGCACTCAATTTGCCGGAAGCAGTCAGCGGGCCAATCCCCACCTTGCAGCGCCCACCTGCAGAAGGAAGCGCAGAACGCAATCCTCACTTACTACTTATACATAGTTGTGTAAAAAATCAGCAGCATTCACCAGGTTCTACTCGGCGTCCGTCATATGAATAAGGTCAGCGATGATAGTCCGACAGGCTGCCGCATACAAGCGATCAGTACACTGCAACACACTGATGTGACCATGTTGCTGGCTTCAATTGGATGGCCTGACAGTGCAAGGAGCTACCTTTCCATCTGCACGTACAGCTTACGTGGGTTATACTCACAATACTTTCTGTGTGCTTTGCTATGTTTCTTAAGCTTACACAGTACCCCAGATTCTTTTCTCGGGTGGCGGCCCCTTAAGGGCAGCAATTGTCTTTTGTCATCAATCAGCATTGCTTTCACTTCATGAGCCAAACTTTCTTCCTTACAGTACTTCTTCTGTGTGCTTGCTATGTTTCTTATACAGTACTGTGACTAGTCAAATCTCTTCATAACATGGTCCAATTTTGTCTATGGTACTCGGATTGTGAGTTCCTGATACCACAATTCGTTGACCCAAGGTTCAGAGCCTGCTATGCGTCCCAGCTTTGAGTGGCGGCCACTGGTAGAAGCAGCGCAGACTTGCTGTCAGTGATGGCCGCCATCGCGATGCGGCATCAACTATTGATGGCTGGCGGCCAGCCGTTTGTGTTCACTCTGCCAAGGCCTTTCGCGATGCGGCACGGTGCAAAAGCCAAACCGAATTTCTAAGATTGATCGACGTCCAATCCGTATTGTATCTCTGCTGGGGATGATTGCAATGATCATGCTTATATTGCATCCGATGTGTAAAGTTGCTGCTCTCACTGTGAAATACTGGGGAGTTATTTGCCATGATCATGATGCATGCCGGTTAGGCTAACTCGGCGAGTTAGCCATGCATCATGAGAACTGCTCGGCATCATCTGAGAGCAGCAAGCACACATGACAGGCACAACCGTTGTGAATGCACGATGAATGATTCATCGTGCAGCAGGCGTGACACTAGTGTATGATACAGTACTGTATGATACCAGCAATAAGGGCTGCTACTGGTGTCACCGAGCTCGTGTATGAATTATATAGCCGTACTATTCTGTGGTAGGCATCTTACAAGTTGCCATGGCCAAGTGACTGTCCATTGATCACACAATTGAGAGGGGGGTTGCTGTACTACGATGCTGCACAAGTTCAAAGGAAGCCTGCCACAAGCGTATTCAGTATGTTCATATTGTCATTGCATCGTGGCACTCACTTGCTGCACGAGCCAAATTCTCCTTTCTTATTACACAAGATGAAGGATGGTTGCAGCATTGAAGTTGTCACATCACTCCATGAGGTCGTCACATCACTCCACTGGAGAGTGTGTAAGAAAATAGTGCTTGCTCAAGCACACAGAAACATAGCAAGCACACAGAAAGCACAATACGAATATGTTGATGCATCATGCAACTGAGTGT
>LWCB01012728.1:0-13895 GCA_001630525.1 Coelastrella sp. M60
CGAAGGGAGAATCAATTTTGAGACGATGGTTTGGCTTGGTTTGACCGCGCTGACAAAGTGTATCGATTCTTTTGACTTGTTACACTGCAGTGTAAGCGGGCGGCTGCCCCGGGGAGCCGTGCACCGGCTCACTTCAGCTGAACCAACAGGGTGTCTACACTAGCAGTAAGAATACTCAGCCAGGCACACCAGGTACCCTGTTGGTGCCACAACTTCCGCGGCGGCCGCCGTTTGACTCGTTACACAGGAGCCGTTCACCGGCTCACTTCAGCCGAGCTAATAGGGAGTCTTTCGTTTGACTCGTCTGGTTTCGTTTGACTCGTTTGTTTGTTTTTTGTACCCGTTTCTGGGACAAGAAAAAGTTTCAATATTGCAGTATATAATCTTGGTGCTGCGTCCGTCAACATCAGCTAGCTGCAAGTCTTGTGCGAAGGTCACGACCTATAGATTATAAGGTCGGCAGTTCAAACCATCCACTAGTTGGCGGTGCTGGTTAGATGAGTGTGGTATACCTGCACGTTGTCCTGATACTGGAGAACATCGGCATCAGAGCTAGTTGGAGACCACTTGACTCTGTCACTAAGCCACAAGATTTTGGCCTGGGGTAACCAGTACCGGCGGCAAATGTGCCTTCAGCATGATGCAGTGCGCACTCAGTGACAGAAATCTTACTTCACCTTGGCTTTATTCATGAACAGGGTGTTTCAGTGGCTTGTGACAAGGTCACTGCCAGTTGCCCTTATATAATCAACATGTTGTGTACACGGCTCTGGGTGGCGGCCCTACGCAGTATACTCCATATTGTGTAGCTATTATACACATATGCACCTTGTATGTTGCATGGCTATGTCTTTCACACCCAACTTTCACAGTGAGGTCCTTACTGAGTTGGCAACAAGTCATCCACACCGTGTGGACTGAGCCTCACCACCACAGGGCATCAACCCTGATGACTGGTTGCAGCACTCTGCTGATATTGAAAATCAATTTTATATATAATCAACTTTGAAAGTCAGGTGCATGTATGCGAGAAAGCAAGTAAACACAACAGATCTGCTTGCCTGAATGTATGCATTGCCCTTTGCTGTCCCATGTGTAAGCAGCCTGAGAGAGTCCATGTCACCTTGCCGGCCCGGCCCGGTTCCGGGAACATCTATCGTGTCTCACCTACGCAAAATGAAGATGCGTTAGCTCTAGTCCCTTTCAACGTAACTGCTACACATGGTACAATGCAAAGGGACAGAGCCAACGCCATCCTGTCTTGATATCCGTGCGGTGATGGTAGTCGTGTAGACAGTAGCCAGGTAGCCACCCTGTCAGTAGTCACTCTGTCAGATGAACGCTTCTCCAGGGAATGAGCAGTAGGTGAGACACATCTTAGACGTGGTTTCTCGCAGTGAAGCAGCAAAAAGTTTGGGGCAGGACAGCAAATGCTGGATGAAAGGTTTCAACTGTTTTAGTGGTGAAAAGTGTGGTTGAGTGTAGCAGACAAGGCATGATGGTTTGCAAGGCATGATACATATAGTCAGATAGCAGTAGACAAATGGAGGCAATTCAGCACAAACAAGTGCCATCCCGCTATCCAACATATATGCATCGTATACAGTGCGGACAGTCCAAACTTTGCCATTTCACTTTTTTACCCCATGCAGTGTGAGCCACTGGTGCAGCTGCTGCACAGCCTGCCAGGCATTGGCAGGGATTGGAATTGCAGAAACATAACTCTGGCTTGCCATTACACCTTTGTACTACCCCACGTGGTGTGAGCTGCTGGTTAGGTACCACAGACATGGTACGGCAAAATGAGAGATGACAGTTATGCAGATCACCCACCAGCTAGCTTGCAAGCAGGGACAGCTGTTGGAAGCTTGCTGCCACAACGCAGATTGAAATGTATACATGTCACGTATGCTTGTACATGCTGTGGTGACAGAACACGAAAGCAAACAATTGGCGGGGTTGAGCCGCACAACAACATCAGCTACAACAGAGCAATAGGTTTTGACATAGTTAACTAATTGGTCGTATGCTGCTTACGATGATGCTTCTTTTTCATCTTTTTCATCCCCTGCTGCCCACATTTCAACTCTTGCTGCTGCTTTTGCTTCTTCTTCTTTTTGTCCTGCAGGTCAAGACCTTGCTGCGCATGCCTCTTACGTTCCTGCTCCTCATGATCTCCTGATTGATCAGATCTCCCCACTGACACTAAACCCTGCCTCTCTAGATCTCTCAGTCCCCGCTGCTTTCTCTGCCTGTCAGCAGCAGCAGCAGTAGGGCAGCAGTCTGCGAATGCCGCTGTCAGATCTGTTACTAACGCATCAGTCACAGGCCACTTCTTTGCTGCTGCTGAGGTCTGGAGGAACAGCAGAGCACTGTCAAATGGTGATTGGCGGTAGATGTCTTTACGCTGATGAGAGGCACCATCACAATAACCTGTGGGAGTAAGATTTGAACCAGAGTGTTAGGGTCAGCAGCAGCAGCAGCAGCAGCAGCGGCGGCGGCAGCGGCAGCAGTGACAACAGGTGAAGAAGATCCAACAGGTCAACAGTCATCATGATTGTGGCTACTTGAGCAGGTCATCGACCATATGATCAAAACCCAGGACAGAAATCTGATTTGATCACAGATTCATTCTGATTATGAAAAAGGTCTCCAGCAGCAACAGCAGCAGCAGCAGCGATGATAACTGTCTCAACACCATCCCATCCCCCTTACCATGATCAGCAGCAGCAACCAGTATTGTTCTCCTCAGGAACCTGCTCTCATTCACAATGTTCCATCCTTCAACCTCTTGCCAGCCGGGCATTACCATTACAAACGACAGAACACCACCTGATGATTCACAGCTCTCAAGCTGCTGCAGGATGTACACTGCTGTGGCTGTTAGGATTGATGGGACAAAGGGCGGGTTGGCCTCATAACTGCCATGAGTAAGGTGTAACCTGGCAGCAGCAGCAGCAGCAGCAGCAGTGGCGGCATATATCTGAACAACGTAATGGAAGTTGTAACATATTCACCAGAGCATGCTGTTCCTGTTGGGATGCTCTGTGCTGATGCTGTTGCTATAATTCAACCCTAGGCCCAAGCAGCAGCAGCAGCAGCAGCAGCAGGAGTAGTCTGCCTAGTAGCCTGACCAGTACATTACCACCTAGTACCTGAAGAAACTTCCTGCACTTCCGAAAGGTCCATCCACATCAGGGAATGCTGATCCATATCTGTTAAAATGAGCGTTAAGAGGGGACGCAAAACATTCAAAACCGACTGACAGACGATCACAAAGGAGTTTGAAGACGGGGGGACCGGCAGCAGCCTGGAGCAGCAGCAGCAGCAGCAATTTGAGAATTGTTGCCCCAACAGCTTATTGCTGATCTGTCATAGACACAACATGATATTGCTGGTGTAACACATGTATGGCCTTGAACTACACAAGCAGCACCTGAAACCTAGGTAGCTTCACTATTCAACTTTACAACACAAAAGTCATGTACATTTGTAGTCATGTGGGCGGCCATGAAGTCTTGACCAGCAGCACTCAGCAGCAGCGGCAGCAGTGGTGGTGGTGATGCCAGATATACACAGATGTTGTTGACACTGTGACGGTCATCTCCATCCTCAGCCGCACCTGGAAGCCATGACCTTGTATGCTCTTGTACCTCAGTAGCAGAGCAAACAGACGCTGATGGAACGTGAGACGAGCACTGCTGCCGCTGTTGCCAGCGCTGGCAGCATCACTGCTAGCATCACTGAGCCGCCCTGACTGCTGCTGCTGCTGTTCAAGTTCTGCTATACGAGCTTCTGCACATAGCAGCGTTGTGTGGTGCTTGCTAACAGCGGCACCAGCAGCAGCAGCAGCAGGTGGGGCTCCCTGACTTTCATGATTGAGATCATCATGATCTTTGTCAACATCATCATCATCATCACTGCTGCTGCTGCTGCTATCAGAGCCAGATCTCATGTGATCATGAACACCAGCAGCAGTCGTCCCCAAGTTTGCTTGGTGTGAGGCCAACTTAGCTGCTGCTGCTTCAAGAGGCAACCCAATGGTGCAATCAGCACCTGCTGCTGCTGCTGCTGCTGTTTTCTCATTGCTTTGTGACAGTGTGTGTGTTCTATACAGCCGAGCCAATTTGCCATAAGCTGTCCGGGACACCTGTAGAACAGCAGCAGCAGCAGTATTGGTGGCAGCAGCATACCAGCTGCAAATGACCACAGTCGGGATGTAGTGCATTCTGAAGTACATAGTGCTGATACTACCCTACAGCAATCAACACGGTACTCGGTTATGAGTCATAAGGTATGACCCAGGGTCTATTATGGAAAATTTACCAAAACACACTTGGGTATCAGAGCGCAGTATATACCAGAAGGACAACAACAGCAACACCACTGCTGCTGCTGCTGATGATGATGATGATGATGATGCACTGGTTCTGGCAAGCAAGTACTGAAACATGTCGGGGAGCACCATCTGCTACAGCGACAGCTGATGCTGCTGCTAGTCACCCCAGGTCCCATCCCGTCTCTCACTCTCACACTTCACCCACCTTGACAAACCTCCCACCACACTTCATGTCCAGAGAATGCTTGTGAAAACTCACAACCCGATCAGGACAGCTCACAGCCTTGCCAGATGCCAGCTGATGACGACGTTTCAATACTGCTGCTGCTGCCTCTGCTGCTGCTGCTGCCAGCTGCATCGCGATCTTTGTTGCCTGATCATGATCTAACCCTGATCTGATCAGATCAGCCACCAGTCCAGGCTCAGGGGCCTGAGGCAGACTGGCAAACGGGATCACAGGATCTGAAGGTTTGGATGGTTTGGAGGGTTTTCTGCTGCTGCTGCTGCCGCCGGCTGCTGCTGGTGTTTGATTGCTTTGCTTCGAGCTGTCATCTTGTACCACTACTGCTGCTGCTGCCGGCGGTTGCAGACTGCTGCTGTTGTCTTGATAGTTCAGGGCTGCTGCTGCCAGTTGCGGTTCATCTTCTGCCCATTTTGCTGCAAACCTCCAGCGTTCAAAGGCCAGGAGAGGGACATTACGTAATCCCGCCTTAGCGCCTGAACACATAAACGGGATGAATCACGGGATACATAATGGTTTGGTACCATTTATCACAGACATACAGTGAGTCATACAAGCCATGATTTGCGAAAAGAGAGTGGTTGACCCTGTGCACAGACAGATGACGTTTAACATATGTCGGCATGTGCCAGTCTTCTGATGCAATGCTCAAGGAAGGCTGCTACACACACTTTGTCAGCAAGTTGAACAGACTTACATAATGAGTTGAGTTTATGTCTAAGCTGATCCAGTGCTGCTGCTCTAGCCAGCTCTAGCTCTACTGCTGCTGCAGAACAGCTGATCATGGCTGAGGGGGCAACAGCTCGAGGTGACCATTTAGCAGCAGGATGAACCACACACAAATCAGTCAATGGCCTGCAGCAACAGCAGATGTATGGGATGCCGTAGATGATGATTTCGGTGATCTATCAATCATTGAGAGTGGAGAAAAGATAAGTTAACTGAAGGGTTATGGTCGTAACTGCCTGGCGTGGCAAGGACCAAAGCAGCGAGTTTGACTTTGTGAAACAGCTGTTGCACTAGCTAGTTTGGCGGTGGGTCGATGTTTGTTTGCAAGGAGTGTTGAACGCCGATCGCCGGTGTTGTGTGTCCAAAAACGACATATCAGACCTGCGGGTGAGGATGTGAGTGGGACTACTGATGGAGCGCTGCTTGCTGTATAGTCTGGCTTACTGAAAACACCATCTGCAGTATGTTGCATTTGATCAAAGATAAATTAGTTTAAAAGTGTGATTACCCTTTTGCGAGGCGTCCTGGTGCACTAGCTGCTGCATGTCCAAGCCCGGTTGCTGCAACATCTGTGTGCACATGAGCCTGTCGTGACTGCTCCGCTGGCTGCTCTAGACTGGGAGCCGCAGCCTTTCGTTTGTTCTTCATATCACCTATTGCCTGTTGAGCCTTTACCAAGCAAGTAAACTATAATCGCAAGATCAAACAAATGGTCCCGGAAAGACTGCGATGAGAGCTGTACAGCTGATGATCGTTCCAACCTAATCTGCACACGTGCTGAACAAGTCAGTTAACGAGCAAGTATGACGTAGATTCGGTGCATCCGGCTTGCTGATTCCGATGTAACCCAGAGACAGACCTGCTGCAGCATCCCGCTCTGTTACACTCATTGCATTCACTTTGCTGCATGAGCCAAACTTTCTTTCACTCATTGTGGGTTTAGAAGGACAAATGTAAGGTGCACACTGTATTTGATTCATGTTCACTTGTCAAGATCGCAAGCTGATAACATGAAGCTGTACCAAATGAGTACCTGCCGCAGGGCCTTCAATGCAGTACACTTCCTTGGAATCTACACAAACTTTGTTACCTCACGAGCAACACGGGGTGCACTCAGTGCAGAGGCACAATCCGGGCTTCGCAAGGGAGTAAAGCTGACTAACTTGGCTGAGTGTTTGATTCGTTCAGTGTGCAGCAGCCAAGTCCAGCTGAAAGGGACAATTGCCACATGAGCAGCAGCATTCAGCAATGAACCAGTCCAAACTAGCTCAGTTTAGCAGAATGGCCATGCTTCTATCATGCCAAGTGTAGCTTTTACACACTGCTTTGTTGATTCCAATGATTCCAATGATTCAGTGTGTGCCCGAGTATGTGGCAGAAGTTACTACTATTGTTCAACAGCAAGACTGGCAGAGGTTGCGCCAGGTTGATGTTCAAGCTGTGTTGGCTCACTGGGAAAGGGCTTGGTGGGTATGGCCAGTTGTGGCTGGGGACCCTAGGGTAGTAGGTGGTGTTGAACAACCGTATGTATCCTGGATGTCAAAGGATGTTTCTAAGGCTGCCAAGTATGTGCATGATGCATGTGATATACCTCCTGGTCATTTGAAAAGTTTGATGCGCTTTAGGCTGGGTTGTCATCAGCTGCAAGTGGTGATTGGTCGATGGTGTGGCAGGTCTAGGGCGTCTGGTGGCAGAGCATGCAAGTGGTGCATACGGCAACCACTGGTCGAGGCGCCGTCTGCAGACCTTGAGGACATGTGTAGGGTGCTGCCTGGTTGGATTGAGGATGAGAAGCATGTGCTTCTTGAATGTCCACGGTATGATGAGGTCAGGCAGCGGTTTGCTGGCCTTTTGACTGAGTGTGGTGGCAACATGTGTGACATCCTGAATCACCATAAGCAGGTGGTTGTGGCCAGCTTTGTGCACTCAGTGCTCAAGCTGCAGGCTGAGCCTTTTGCCGCAGCCCCAGTTGATGGTGATTCAGGGAGTCACAGTGTGAGTGACAGTTATGATGATGATATGTCTGAGTTGGTTGAATTATCTAGTGGTGAAGAGATGCTCGAGCCCTTGTTATATGACATATGATGATGATACATGCATAACAGGGACAGTCATATGAGTTATGAAGGTGTTACTAAGTGCAAGTGGGACGATGGGGTACATAAAACACCCGCTGCTTGCTAGTCACAATCATAGCCAATGCCTGATCCTGTTGTGGGAGGCGAATGTGGGTTGTGCCGTAAGAGAATGCGGTTTCCCTGCCCAATGAGCCTGTCCTTGGCTCGTCAAACGGGCTAAAGTTACTCATGTAACTTTCAAACTCGATTACAAACGACAGGCGGCATCACCAATCCACAAGTATCTACAGCCATCGTGGCAGTGAAGGGCAGCACACAGGCCAAGTAGCAAAGAGGAGTTACCCCATGTTGACCAGCCCCTTTGCAGGAACACCATAACTAATACTTACACTTTTACCTCACTCAGGTGACCGTGGATAACCCCCTGCATGCCAGGACTACAGGGCATACGCCATATGCTTCATTGTACATGTTGCATTGCCCAATCTACACAACAGATCATCAACAATGAAGTGCAGCTATCATTCTGGGTCCAGATAACAGCAGCAATGAGAAGTGTGATGGCAAAATCCCCAGTACGTCTCTCAAGTTGGGGCCCAACTGATCCTGGAGTGCCATATGGGTTCATCCTGCTGTACAAGCAACCAGCACATGCAGACAACCAGCGCATGCACATGCAGCAACCAGCACATGCGAATAGGCTTCACAGCAAAACATCCCCAAATGCATCATGCCACGATGTTTGAGCGACGAAAAGATGTTTCGCCTTCGCCACGCAAAAAAAGCACCAAGTGCATATGCAGCCCACTGTGACACATGACACAGCAGGTAATAACGGCCCAACAACAGTGACGCATTCTGGGACCTCTGAACCCTACTTTCATTGCACAGATGTACCCACCTCAATCACGCTGTAGGAGCAAGAGGTGTTATTTCTACTACCAACCATGGACTGCACCACACTACACTACACAATCAGGTTCGCTGGCACACCTCCAGGCATAGCACTTGGCAAATCCTGCTGCATTCATACATATACCCTATAGCATACATGCAACAACCCTTGCAACCCAGCTGCAACCAGCAGCCCCCTTGTGGTTCTTACCCAATTTGCAAGACCATATGCATAATACTCGCTGGACGTTGAGCCAGTGCCACGTGCAATGCATGATGTTGAACGGACATGCAATACAGCACTACATCATGCGATACCAACATGCACAACAGCATTCAATACCACAGCCAACAGAGATACCCAAAGGATCCACAGGCCAGAATATCCTGTACCCGCCACGAGCTGATCCAGACCAAGCAAGTACTGCAGCCACAGGCAAGCGGGCCAGAACCCCGCTGTGCTTCACGGAAACCCCAACCACTCCGCACAAGCAGTGACCCATACAAGCATATTTGACCTATTTCAATTGCAGGAGTGCTTCAGTCATGCAGCAGAAGTGCTCTCCTGATTCGATTCCGACCCCCACGGATTCTCGGAGGCAAGTTCAGATCTGAGTGCAAGGATTGGGAGTCGTATCGCAGGTAACATTGTCAGATGTATGCAACTTGATCAGATACATGCCTCAGAGGCTAAAGGGAGCTTGACTTCACTACTGCTTCAACATAATGCCTCAGACAAGGTTGTGAAAATTGTCAAAACACCGCGGTGGTATGATAGCACAGCAAACCTCCTGTAGATTAGGACAAATCACCAGCTGCATTTGAAGACCAAATCAACACTGGGTCTTTGGCACCCAAGGGTCCACACATCCAGACCAGTCCCAAACCAGCAACGCCAATGGTGAAGCGTTGAGCGTCTGTGCCAGTGCATATGACGCATCACACAAACTTCCTGCACATGCTGAACACACCACAACTGATCTGACACACCTGGCAATGTAATAGCTGAGTAATCATATGTACCAACTGCACCGCCCAAGCGGCAACTTATCCACAGTCTGCATATCGGGGACAATGATCCAAGGGGCAAACTATTACACTACTATGATCAGATCATGCTACTGTTTCATTATATCTAGGTTCCCAATTCATCATACACAGGCACACCAGAGCAATATATTAACATTCACCAGGCATGATGGTCAGACAGTTGTTGTGAACAAGACATGAGCACCTGTGACGCCGCATTAGCAGTTTGTGCTACTATTCTATCAACAAGCACAGCTGATCCCTGAGCTGCCGGCATAACCAACCATCGGTGTGACCTGAGTCGAACGGAAGATTACAGCCAGGCACACAAATGTGACTAAACAGCTGATACCTTCCCAACAAACACTAAACAGTGTGGCAGATAGCACTGCCATCATTATCGCCTTGACAGGCAACATCTGGTATCATGGCAAAATGATGTACCTGCGCCATCAAGCAACAGCACTTTCTGCCAACTGTATCGAACAGCTTCAACCAATCCATGAAATACTGCTCATGTCTAAACAGTATCCGCCTAGTGAAAGCAAGATGAGCAGCATGTGGACTACTACACTATGCAAAGTATTGTCTCCACTGCTACGGACATGATCCACTACATTACAGTTGTCAGATTCCTGCTGGCAAAGCCCAGTAGCTCCAGCAAGCTGAAAACAAAACTGCAGTACCTAATATCAGGCCACCTTGCATCACTACACCCCTCACACAAGCAGCCTTGCAAAGCAAAACATCCGACAGCAAGCAGCTAGTGTTTTGTACACCTCAGCAGCAACCTGAGCCCCAGGCTTGCTTGATGCTCGGTGGCTCAAAGCTGCTGCACTGCACCTGATAGGCCGAACATGCAGCCTTCATAAATACCGCAAAGATCACGGATGTTGATCACAAATATCAGGTTGACATGAAGTTTGCTACTGTTGTACATGCAACCTACCAACAGGTGTTGATGAAGCTTCAAGGCTGTATGCAAGCAGGTCTCCCCACATCAGCACAGGCCGATCTTACAGGCGTAGGTACCTATGCCAGGGCCGTTGACATCTCCAATCTCACATCTTAAAACACTACAACATCCAACCAACAATGCGCCTGGTAATGACAAGTCCATGACATCAGCAGGCAGGAAAATTTGAGGTACAGCGGCCCCTAAAACCACCAAAACACTGAAGCAGGTATGCTCAAGCTGCAGAGAGCTTCACTATACCTGCATTGCAGCAGATCCAAGCCACAACAATAAACTGCAACCTGACCACAGCACTGACAGCGCAAGGATACTGGACTGGCGAGCAGTGACAAGGAACCGCCACTGCTGCACAGTGAGGGTCACAGTGATTGGCTAGTCAGCCAAAGCCAACATGACCTCAAGTGTTTACAGCACTAAGCATCGTGACATTCCTGCAGCACATCAGTACACTTCTGCAGTACATGAGTACCAAGTAGACTGTTGATACATGCATCTGATTGCACCTTGCCAAAGCACAAGATGTTGACTGGACAAACGTGCCAGCCTGCAGCTATGTTGCAAACAACGAGCAACTTGTGGTGATTGGATGCTGTTGTAGAATGTGCCAAAGCATGCACATCAGCTCATCCACTCTGTCAAGCAGAACATGCACCGGTGACAACTACAAGAGGATTGATGCACTTGAAACATGGCATCACATAGGCATGTACAACAGTGGCCACACATGCATCTACCATGGCCACTGGTCATGTGTATTGCACATATTCATGCACGAAACAACACAAAACTCCTAGTATTGGAAATAGCCCAAACAGAAGCCTGCCAGCAATTAGATGCACATATGGTGCAGGTTGTAACAAGTGACAACAGATACAGCAAGACCCTGGCATAGTACCACTCTGCACCTTGCATGACGCAAAAGTCTGCTTACATGCATGCACAAATACACAATCCCATGTCAATTGTGGAAAACAAGCAGTACCCAACACTAGCACAGTTCAAGGCACACACACTGCCCAGTGTTGAATGCACAATCTGCATCAGCATCAGCTGATGATGCTCATGATGATCTCAGCAGCATGCAGACAAACACACTCATACTGGCTACAGAAACCTGACAAGGAACGCAACACTGTAGTCAAAAAATCTCTCTGACATGCACACCAACAGGTAGCACACAATGCAAGCAGCCTGCAGGGTTACTCAACCCCAGTACATCCCCTTTTTGCTCAACTGCAGTACATCTCCCAAAATAACCCTCGGCGCCAGCAGACTCTAGTATGGTGCAAGGATACCGCCACTTGGTAAGCAATGAAAAAGACTGTAACAGCACCTCAGTGCCGAAAGCACCAAGTTTTTTTTCTCTGCAGTATGATCTTCTCAGCTATTCACCAGCAAAATGAATGTTGTATCAAACAGTAGAAGAAAGCTGATACATCAGATGCATGCAACGCACCAGTCACCACATACAAAACACAGCTCTGATCAGGTCATCATGATAAGGTGAATTGAACATCCGTCCTGCAATAGCAGCTGCCACACGTTGAAGAAGAAAAGGAGGTGAAGAAATCAAGCACAGCTGGCAGACATGAGCAAGAATGCAGATGCACAACATCCCATGGCCTTGCCACAAGGATGCTGCAAGGCAAAGCATTTGTAACCTCCAGGACCAAACACTAAACACCATCCACAAGCCAGAGGGACAGCAATGTTGCAAGGTGGAACCCCTCTTGCAAGGCAGATCGGTAGTAGTGAAAAGCTGCTTACATGAGGCCTATGGCAGCCACACCTCCAAATCTCGCGACTGCTGGCACCTAGGCAGCACAGCCATCAACCAAGCTTTCAAGGCATTATAATTGATAAGCTTTCAAGGCACGATAACTGAAAGCCTTCAGGGTAACCTATCCAGAACCTGACCATCAGAAGCACACAGCAGTAGCAGCACCACCACAGCATCGACGACATCAGCAGCATCATCGACAGCTGACAACCTAGGACGAGAACCACATCATGCAACAGATGATGCTGACACTGCAATACCAACATGATAAGTATCTCCAGTGATAGCTCCGTCTCAGTACCTTATAAGTGGACATGTGTCCGTATCTCCAGTGTAGCTCCGTCTCAGTACCTTGTGAGTGGACATGTGTCCATACAACTATTCAAGCACAGCAAGCACAGCAAGCAACAAGCTGCAGCAGTCTTGCTCCTTAGTCAAGACACTTGCAAGTGAATCAAGCATGCCTGGTAGCCATGCTGCCAAAACTACTCCCAAAATGCAGCACTGGCCATGTAGCCAAGATAAGGGCAGACAGTCTTCAACACCCAAAGAGGTTGACAGCATCAACCTGGCTGCCAGAGCACTTCTCGGATATGCTGCGGTGCCAATACTCCTGCCGCAATACTCGCACAGCCATCTTGTACCATAACCACACTCATCATCTGGATGACGCGGTGGCGATAAATCTGTGTGCTGATGCAGAACATCATCACCAGCTGCTGCAATACGACTATGCAATGCGGGCCTGATTGTAACTGCCAAGGTATGGAAAAACCAAAGGAGCAAGCAGCACTTGGGCACATCACTCACAGATGAGCAAGCAGCCCTGGATGGCATTGATACAGCGCAACATACTGCACACGCCATCACCACAAAAGGAGCAAAGGAATCTACAGGCAAATCCAGGAGCTGATGAGCTTCCTGCTTTCACAGAGCCTCACTGATCGTAGAAATCCCACTGCGTGATTCTGTTCAAAACTCTCAACCAGGCGGCAATCTGCTTGTGTACAGTTTGTCCGATACACAGAGAGAGAGACACACACGCACGCACAGTGACACAGATAACACGTCAGTTGATGCTGAACAGGCACTGTTGCTGCTGCCACCCCAACAAGCCTGTTACCAGGGTAACTGCTGTCCAGGATGCTGTGTTGATTCAGGCACCAACCAACAATCATGCACGACAACCAATTGGCACTTCAATACATTGCATACACAGAGAATACATACATATGCAAGTATGGCTAGATTGCAGAGAGAAGAAAAAGTGGCTGTGTGACTCTCCAGCTGATGTCGGCCTTGTATCTCTTGCTCAGCCGCTGCCACGTCAGAGCTGTGATGCCAGCTGTTGTGCCTGCTGCTGCAGAGCGGCCAGCAGGGCTTTCTCCAGGACACTCTGTAGCTGTGCGGGCTGAAGCTGTAAGGGAGGAGCATGAGGCAGCTGGAAAGACTGAGGTGCAGCAGCAGCAGCTGCTGCTTGTGCTGCAGATACAGCAGCACTTGTCGGCGTGACAGGCCAAGAGCTGCCTGCTGCTGCTGCCACCGGAGGGGCACACACTGCAGGATCAGCATGTGGTTCTGCTGCAGCGGTTGCTGCAACCAGCGCATATGCTGCTGCTGCGGCAGCGGCGGCAGGCGCGCTGTATGCTTGCTGCTGCTGCTGCTGCTGCTGCTGCTGTGGCTGACTCATTGCAGGTGCTGGCCATTGCTGGTGAGCACCAGGTGCTGCAGAGACAGCTGGTGGCAGCAGATCTGCGGCCATGAAGGGCGTACCAGGCCTACTTGCAACGGAAGCTGCTGTGGGTGGGGCTGCTGCTGCAGCTGCAGCG